>APFE031109118.1:128530-190064 GCA_000404065.3 Pinus taeda
ATAAAATATATTTTAAAAATTTTCAAAAAATAATTTTAACATTTTGTTATATGTTATTTTCAAATTTCTATTAAAAAAAATGATTTTATAAACTTGAAAGGGTAGTTTCTTGGGTCGCGGTTTTATATATACGAAAATATGATCATTTTTACTAGTATTTTAATAATAACTAAAAAATATGCTTACTTTTTATTTTTAAATTTGTTTAGCAATCTTTAGAATGTTTACAACACATCTCTTAAAGAAATTGGAATTAAAAAGCATAAATCAATAGAGAAATGGGGGTCCCCGTTTTGTCATTACTTAAAAATTTATGTAAAATATTAATAATATCTTTTAAAGAAAATGAATAAATTAGATAAAAACTACATATTAAATTTTAGAGAAAAAATATGACTTGAAATTTAATTTAAATTGACATCTTTTGTCTTCTTTTACCACCACCTAATTTTCAATGATTTTGTAAATTTAAGAGTAAACATTCCATTCCATTTATTTTTATAAAACTTCTTTGTCACAAAAAGGGAAAAAGTGATACACATTAACGTGCTTTTACCAATGATTGCATATACAACTAGTTGATTCAAGAATATAAGAAAAACAAATATGGGTTAAAAATTGAATTCCCTACAATTTAATGAGTAGTATTCACTTATGAGCCATAACCTATCAGCCTAAATAGTCCACTTCATACTTATTATCAAGAAATTAAAATTTTTCAAAAAAATGCATCATAGTATATGGCTATTATAAATCACATTTATACACTCATATTAATGGAAATAACTAAGTACAAGTCAATAATATAATTATAGCTTAAGTGATATGATTTTAGTTTATTTAAAAGACAAATTTACAAAAAAATTAATTTAAATAATGAAATTAGATGCCTTACGGTTCAAAATGTTCAATGACATAATTCATCCATGATAGTATCTAATCAAAACTTGATAATCCACTTATCAATCATTATCATCATATATATGTTTCTTTTTTCAGAAATGCAAAATTATTTACAATATATTTTTATCTAAATAATTACATATCACATTTATGCACTCATATTAGTGCATTTTATATGTAAACAATGAATAACTGACTTTGTGCCTTATTGATTTTCAATATGATATGATTGTCGTTACAACCATTAATTGATTTAAGCATATAAAATTGTGAAAACTATCAATTGAGAAATCACATATTTTATGCTTCAAAAAGATCAAATAATTTGCCTATGACACATTTCTCATTAGCCTTAATAGTGAATAATGCATTGTGAATAGTGAATAATGCACATATCTTTTATCAAGTAAATTATTATCATTTCTATAGTAAGAATAGCAGCTTTGTTTCCAAGGAGTTCTATTTCAAAACTTATTTTTCACATTTATATATGATTATTGATGCATATAGTTAAAGATAAGTCATTAAAAATAGCATGCCTTGATGGTTCATGTAAGATAATTTGAATGGCAAACAATACATTTAAGAATGCACGCATCCACACACACATCGTAGAAAAAAACCAATACAACAAAGTCATTGCAAAAATATTTATAAATAATAAGAAATGTACATATTAACATAATTGGCAAGTCCTATATATTTCAAAAAATATAAAATCATACAAATTGATTCAACAAAAAATATGTCCAAAATGTATTGAAAAATTGGAATGTACTTTTCAAGAAATTTATAAAATAATTTATCTCCATGAACTACAATGAAGTACATTTTCTATTGAACATTCAAATGTACACATGTTTTGTTTGATATGATGAAGTGTCTTAAGAAACAGGAATAAAACTTGCATAAGCCACATATCGTGCTCTTTTCCTGTATATGATTTTATCAAGATGTAGTTTGATCGATATCCCATGAATTGAGAACTATGTTTCTCTATATCTATTAGAAATACATTCTATTCTCAATAATTATCTCCATATTGCGACCATGCATCAACAACGTTTTCTCATAAAATTGTCTTGTTCTCCATGCTTCCAATTTTGTTTGAAAATGATAATGAGACCTATCCCATGCAAATTTAAAGTCCTCTATATCAATATTTGATTTTCCAAGTACTTTTGAAATATACTTGTCAGTGACATTTAATGTCCAAATTGCGACATCATAATTTCTTAAGCAATATTTTAATACTTTTGACTAAAAAGGCCTTAAAAAATAGGGCCTATCACCAAATTGCCAATCTGGTTTTCTTTGAATATGAAAATATTTTTCATCTTTGTTGTATGATTAGAAGAATACTCCTTCCATTTCGAATATCAACAACATCTTTTGACTTGTAGTAATTCTCATCTGCATCTGCACTACAACCACATGTATGATATTAACATATCTCCACTTCAACACTACATTTCTTAAGGACATAAAAACCTAGCATTTTAAAAATGATGTTAATATTTATTACGAACTATTTCCGTTTAAGCAAAGGTAATTTTGCAATGAATTCAAAGTATCACAAAACAAATACAATTGCCCCATTAAAATGAAGAAACAAATAATATGTTTACTTTATACATACAACGTAATACCTTTATTTAATTTGTATGGAATAAAATTCTTATAAGAATGCATTGACCCATCATTTAAATCATTGATTTTATGGCGTATAATGATTTATTTAATTGCAATTGAAAAAGTATAATTACAATGGTCTAGTGCAAGTAAGCAAACTAATTATATATTAATTTTCACATACAGTATAATACAATTTTTAAATTTCAAACCTAATTAATTATATGTTAATTTATAGAGTTTCTACCTTAGTTTTTCTTTTGTGCTTCTTTTAGTACAAACTGTATGTTTATTGTTGGTGCTACATACAACTTAATATAGTTTTTCAACTTATATGGAATAAAAAGGTTTATAAGAATTGTGATGGGTCATCCTTCACATTACTAACTTTGAAGAGGTATAACGATAACTTAAACCACATTTAAAGAAAATAATTATAATGATCTAATTAAAACAAATAGACTAGTTATCTATTAATTTTACATACAATGTAATCCATTGTAAAAAAATATATATATCATAGGAAGATTTGATATGAAAACATTAAATGACCATTCATCTCACCAAAAATAAAGAAAATAAAAATATTTTATTTTTAGTAATGACAAACCAAATCAACAATTGTTTTATTAGTGTTCTGAAATAAAAGTAACAATTCATGATGTCATACATATAATAGCATGATATAGACATCTATAATATTGAGGTACTTCTAAATGTAATTGAACATCCTTCAAAATAGCTCGCACATCCATAGCCTTGTTGAGTTTATGAAATATTCTCCATAGGTCATTGATAAACCAATTATCCCCTTGATTTGCTCCTATGAATGGAGGGGCAAGAATCACAACTTCATTAGGATTCTCTTTCACTCTCTCAATTAAACAATCAACTATAATAGTATTGGTTGCATCATATTGGGTATGCATTTCCCACACTTTTTTCAATGATTTAGTGTGTATAACATTCCTTGGATTGCCAATGACCTTATGTCCTTTTTTTGGCTTACAGTCTGAAGCAATCCAATTAAACACAAGCTTGTCTTGTAATGTTTCTGAAAACAACATTTTTAGGAATCTTCTTGTGCTTTGTTTCAAAGTTGTCGTCCAAATTGCAATGTGAAGAGATTAATTTTTGAAGCACATTTCAAAAAATGATTTTGCATGTGGATGAATCCAAAATAATTTTTTCTCTATTGTGTAATCAGAATCAGCTCCCATTTTCTCAATATGCCATTTGTTTATTTCTTCATCATCGATGCTATGATGAAAAATGTCCTTTAGTTAAAAAATACCTAGTTTCTTTTTTCCAGTTATTTTGGCTACAACACAATGGAAAATAATATAGTCAAACCATTTTATTCATGTTACAAAAATTACTAAAAAAATTGTTGAAACGATTGGTGAGCGCCAGTATTGCAGCAAGAATGTTGCAACTACTAGGCTTCCAACTTTACTTTTATCAACCCAATAGTTCATAACAAACTTGGAAGCATCGGTGCTATATCCACAAGTACTAGTTCTCACTGCAGGTTATCACTTGGTCATTGGGAACAAGATCACTAGGAGCTCCAGACAACGTCTATAGATTTCAGAAGAAGCTCTATGTGTGATGAAAGAAAAGAAAAATTACTCTACAAATGCTATTCTAATTGTAAAAAGAGAAAGACTCGAATGTGAAGCAAAACCTAGTAAAGCCTAATTAGCAAGCCAATTCTACTTCTGCCAAAAACACTATGAAAACCATGAAAGAAATGCCGTTACCTACTCAAGGAAGTAAACAACATCTAACCATGCTATTTCTAGAAGTAAATATGCAAAATACATATTTTTGGATTTTTATGTGATTTTATGTGAAGTCTACATGCATCTAGTTTATTGTGTGTATGTGTGGTAGCAAACAGGTAGTGTTAGACGATAGTTTTCGAACTTGGGAGGATCTAGGATGGCATGGATGGGTCCTAGGAGGTCTTAGGTGGCCTTCTGGAGGCTTTTCCCACACTCAGCCTTCAAAAGAAAGCCTACAGAAAAACTACAAGAGGACATAGGAGGCCTATAAGAGGCCTACAAGAGGAGGCTGATAGCAATTTTCGCTATTTTGAGGGCGTGAGAGTGGGTGGAAAAGGTGGATGAATGTTTCGATGAGGTTTTAGGGTGCCTAAGGTATACCATGAACCACTAGGAGAGAGAAAGACGATTGGGTTTGCTCAAGGATAGAGGAAGAAGTTCTATGGAAAATAAAGGAAACTACGGAAGAATTGAGGTGAGGTTTGGGAGACCTGTAGGGCATGGGTCAAATGGAGGGTGTGATTGCCAGTAATCTGGCCTACTGCTGGAAGAGATCTGCTACATAGAAGCTAATAGTCAACCAAGAAAATCAAGCAACAAATGAAATGAGTGCGTCCTAGGAGAAGAGAGTTTTACATAAAAATGGTCTAAACTATGATGTATGAAAGGAAATGCTGAGAAATGCTGCAAGAAAGGAAAGCATAAAAGAGGACTATTGAAAATCAAGAAGTGAACATGATAAAGGGTATCTAAAGCAAAGCAAAATTGGACTATCAACCCACTAAAGAGATGCAAACACTAGAAGTCCTAGGAATGAGGAAAATTTGTGTTTTTGGGGCAACAAGAGACTCTTTGCCTCAAATCATGGTCTCAGAGGGAGGAAGAGAGGCCAAGGCACTATCACTATCCTTTTGAATCTTTTCTAACCATCGCTTAACCTATTACAAAAAGCGCAAATGGAAGAAAACTACTAAATCATCAAAAGCAACCTATTCTTAACCATAAGGAAAATACATCTAACAACAAACCAATATACCAACCGAAATAAAGCATACAAATAAAAGTAATGAGAAGATTGGTTGCTTGTATTGGGCCCTAACCCAAGAGCTTCGACCCTCTGATGTAACACAGTGCTAGCTCAAAAAGGATTCCATCTTCATTATAAAAAAATAGCAAGATTACATGAAACTGTCACAAAATAATAAGCTGAAAATTTGAGCGAAGTTTACACAAGAAAAAAAGATCCAACCTTAGTAATCCCCTAGGTCTCTCTACTTATAAATCTGAAGCTACCAACAACTTCCTTAAAATCAGGGAGGCTTGGCTCCACAAACTCGAGATAACTCTCAATCATCTTCCACTTGCTCGGTTGCCTTCTAGTGCATGATTAAGCTATTTGTAATCTGAGCTTAATGAAGGGGAATTCAAATTGAGGAGAAATAAATGACAGGGATCCCCTCCTGTAAGTCCTCTCCTCTATCTACTTCGAGTTATTTTTGTTGTTTGCCCACTAGATCGTTGACTTTGACCTCCAAATCCATCAATAATCTGCATTAAATACATGTTAGACCATATGACATAATAACTAACTCGAATCACCCTCTAAACATAAATATGACCAGACAATCATACAATAAGCTAAGAGAATGGTTGATTTGACTAGGTTAGGAGGTAAAACAAGCCCATATAATTACCCATTTATGAGGCTCATCAACGATACAGTTACCTTGAGTGGTTTTTGCACTATTTACATATGACACAATAATTTCTTTTATCATCTTGATAGGACCTGGAATAAACATATTAAACCTTCAATCAAATACCAATTGTACTTCTTATTAAACCTTCAATTGAATATCAATACCAAGATTAACATTAGTAATGCAAACATTAAAAAGAAACACACACACACACACCTGTAACATTATTTTGATTGTTAATTTTATCCTTTTTATTTCTTCCTATAATAAAAATATACAACGTTATGGTAGTTACAAGCATTTGAGTTTGAAGAATAATAAGATAAATAAGAAGACAGGTTATAAGTATCAGATATGACATTATCTTAATATTTGTAAAATTACACCTCAGTATCATCTTGGTTGCCTTTATTTGTTTCCAAATTAAACATATAAAATATTTTGAACTGTGAAAATGAATATAATCATTAAATAACAAGGAAAAGCAGTGGACAAATTATAAGTACTTGATGTTATATTTTGTTCTTGATTATAGTTTTGTGGGACAATACCCTGGTCATTATATTCATTCTCTTTATTTCCAACTATAATTAACATATGAAATGATATGAATCACAATGAAAAAAATTAATAATTTAGAATAATAATAAAATAAAAAAAGATAGAGTTACAATGATTAATACCCATTTCTATCTCCATCCTTCCATGGTCATTGTCTTGATTAATTTCATTCATCTCATAATTCCCTATAATATTCATCCAAAAATGTTATGAATATGGAAATTAAATCAATTGAAAATTATCAAGAGAAAAAGCCAAACAAATTATGTACTTGGTATGATAACTTCTTCCTCTCCTCCTTCTCCTCCTGTTTCCATCTCCATACTTGTTTCAGCAACATAAACACTATGTTAATTAATTTTTTTTTCCCACTTTCATCATTCTCTGTTTTAGAATCTCCATCGTTAGTCATTTTTGTAAACACTTTGACAATTAAGAAATATGAAAAAATACTATCCAAAGTATTATAAGAAAAAAAATAAATGAATTGTAGTACCTGAATTTTCCAAGAAGTTAATGGATACCAGATTTGATAGTTGAAAAGATTTGTAATTATTTAACATGATTGTCCTTTGTGACTCTATTTGCACAACACATGAAATTCTTCTTCCATATGTACAACAGGCCTTGATGAAAATTTTCCCTGCATAAAGAGAAATAACCACTTTTGCATCACAACATTGTTGGTGTTTTTCCACGAAATCCATCCAGAAATCATAATCTCTCTCATTTTCATCAAATGTGTCTTCAAATGAGTGAGAGTATTTTATAGCCTCCAAATTTTTTAATTATGAGGTATATAAATGTATACTAAGAACTATATCGTAACTATAATTGTTTTTGGACTTATATTCATAAATGCCACTAGTCATTTTATAGTTGAACTTGGAGTTCTTTATGGAAATTTCCGAAGACTAGCGTACATCATTACAAAACCAAAGTTCTACCAAGAGAACTGTAGTAAAGTCATTCAACTCATTTTTTTTATTATAAGAAATCAAAAAAATTGAACGTAATATCCCTTAAGGAATTGTTCTTTATTCAAAGCCAGTGTATCCAAAACAATAAGGTCAGTATGTAAAAATGGTTGCAACTGACATGGACAGGAGTGAAAAAGTGTTGAAAAAAAAGATCAGGGCCCCCAAAATGAAAAACAAACTCAAAATTGTTATCAACCTATTGAACACTTGTTGATCCATTTATCATTCTGTTAAGGACTCCACATGCTTGCTGAGAAAGGTACTCTATCTTTGTATTACACGTTCCTTTGACATAAGTAGACCCCTCCACCATGTGTCAAAAATTGGTAAATATGGTATCATTAATTTCATAATGCTCAAGAATTTTGAATGTGGTAAGAGTCATCTCATTCAAGTTCTGATCATGAATTTGGCAATATGTAACCATTGCATCTAATATTCTTCTGTTGGTTTTCAATTTAGAACAATAATATTTTAATTTTATGGCATTTGTTGGATGATTAATTGGAATAGAAAACCAAATGGTTCCATCCAATAGATTATCTTCTATTGAAGCAATTCCTTCCATGATTAATCCCTGAATGGGCCGAAGATTAGCTGCTGTCAAACTGTGTAAACTATTTCTCTTGTAGTTCTCAAAATCAGGTTAGCTTGGAAAACACTTTAATATGCCTCATTGGTAATAGTTAAAAATAGTGTCCCATTTATCCCAAATAGTTTAATAAAGATATAAGAGAATTTTCTTATCATAAAAAATTGTAATTGGACAGTCGAAGAATGAGCACAACATTTCATCATCAATCTAATAAAATAATAATATAAACTAATAATAATTCAATGTAAAAATGAGACTAAATAAGGTGTTATACTATAATGAGAAATCATTATAAATATCAGAAAATATGACTTATATTATTAGGCTTAAGTTTTCATTGGCAATTAAGAAATGTCTTGCCGAGTACACATAATCAATAAATGGAGTTTTGAAGAATACCTTATTTGCAGAATTTAATTGACAGCAAATGTGGATCACCTCAGTGGGTTCAAATGATGGATGCAAGAATCAAGCATTACATTTTTTTATATTTTTTTCGCTTCAGTCGATACATTATATTTAGGATTTGTTAAAATATCTTTCGTTGCTTGAATGGTATGTTGACCATCATCTATCCAAAAATTGATATTCTTAGAATTTAGATCTATCTCATTTATAATTTTGATAGAGTTTACCAATGGATTAGGCTCATTGATGTCAAATGGAATCAGAAGAGCATTGGGTAATGAGGTTTCAATTTTTTCTAGGAATGATTTCACTAATACTTGAACATTTAAACGATCTCGTGATCTTAATTTGAACACATTGGGGGCTTCTTTACATATTTAAACAACCACTTTACTATTAAAGGAGTTTGAAAATAGATAGCAATGATTGAAGGCTTCATGAATCTCATCACATTGATTTGCAAGGTTCGTTGTCTCAAATTCAACTTTCCTAGTTTTTTGAAATTCTGTAATGGGCTTGAAATCACTTTTAGTTATGTTCTCCTCCAAATCAGATAAATATACTCTTCTCGAAGCAAGTAATTGAGAATAAATTTTATCATCTGGTATTTTATCAAGAAATTTACCTTTTTGTTGTAAATGAAGAAGTACAGATGATGTTTTTTTACTTCTTACATAATGATATATCAGAATGGTGACGATGTGTTTTAAAAGATCTGCACAACTATTTAGTCTAGATTTAGAGAATCTCTCAAAGTTTTCCAACTTGAACATTGAATTCTTTATCGTATTTTTTGAATCAGTACTTGAAGTTTCAATCAAATGTAGTCTAAACTTTGTATGCTCCACTTGACATGAAATTAATTTTACCTCATTTTCTTTAATCATTTCCACTTGAAATTCAATGTCATTTTCATTGTAAGCATATCAATTAATTGTTATTCCTAGTATCTTTGGTTCATTTCCATCTATTGATCCAATAGATACATATTAGGAAACATATTCATGGGAGCTTCTATTTCGATGTACCAATCTTGCACAAACTCATATTTATTATATGTATTGTATTTTTTAATCATTTCAAAGTAGAAGTAGAAGGTGTTATTGATACTGCCTTTGAGTTGAATAACTTTCTTTTTCTTTATGTGATGGTTGTAACATTTCACTTTCTTTTGGGCAACCAATCTATAAAGAACAACAAAAAATATTTGCATTAATCAAAATGAAAATATAATTTCAAATACTGTCACATAATGTTCTTATAAATACTAAAAAACAACCTAATCTAACCATTTCTAAGATAGTGTACATAAAATATAAAACCACCATACAAGTTGAAGGAGGAAATGTTTGTATGTCACTTATTTTTTGTTTCTTCTTCACTACTTTACTTCGAATTTCAAGCACACTAGATTCCACAGTTTCTAGAGAAACAATTATGGAATACATGAAATACCAAATTTTGTTAAACAACCTTATAATACATGATTCCCATTTAATGCAGAATAATAAATGAGTACAGATGCTATGCAAGTTTACTATATGACATCAAAATTTATCACCTGGGTAAAATTGATAAGAAAAGAAACCACCTAATCCAACGATTTCTAAAAGAGTACATAAAATATAAAACCACCATACTAGTTGAAGGGCACATCATTTGTATATCGCTTGCTTTTCTTTTTCTGTTTGCTACTTTACTTCGAATTTCACGCCTACCAATTTCCATAGTTTCTAGAAAGAAAAATATTATGGAAGCAATGAAATAACAAATAGTATTAAACGACCTTATAATACATGATTTCCATTTACACACATAATAATAAATGAGTAAATATGTTATGCACATTTAGTATATGACGCGAAAAGTTATCACATAGTTAAAATTTCTTGGAAAAAAAAATACCCATGTTAGTATGGTTTGTCCTCATTAAAAACCCACCCCTAAGGCTATTTTCCATGGGCTTTATTAATCAAAAACCAGTTATTAACACAATCTCTAACGATTTTAACAATGCATAAACTAAAATTGTCATACGATTTAAAGAATTTGGTGTCGTGTTTCTTGAACTTCCTTTCTCCTTGGATTATTCCTTTGAATTCTCACTAGCTTCATAGTCCATGGTCTCTAAAAATAAAGTATGAAATTGTTATCACAGTTTCAAATTATTGAAGAAAATATGAGTTTATAAATACCATAACTATTTGCATAATTATATGTATATCAAAATGAACAAGAACAATAACAAGTGTAGAACTCACAATAATTGCTAATCAGGGTTAGAAAAAAGGCACCCCAAATAATTTTTTTATGTTCTTTTAATCGTGAATATAGGAAAGCAAACATCTACCAGGTTTCCTTCTAGCATGAGCATAAGAACATTTCCAAAAGACATTACATTGTGGATAAATAAAAACAATTGTAGATACTACAAAAACAATGCATATGCACAAAATTTATCTCTTAGAGTCATGTATATTCTTACTTCGCTTTAAAAAAAAAAAATTCAAAACACAATGAAAGAACATTAACTATGGAGATCATTAGATTTTCTTCTAGATCTTCGTCTAGCACAAAGACAAACACATAACAACTTTGCAAGGTGAAATAAATATAGAATGTGATAGAATTACTTCTAACAAGAACAAAATCATATTGCCAATCAGAATCCTGCAAAGCAAAAGAAATATTTGTATCCTAGATTTATTTCTATTACAAACGCATGGATATTGTAAAAAAACATTGTAAGGTGAAAGAAATTTAGCACGTGCTAGAATTATCTTTAGCATGAACACATCCATATTTCCAAGAAAAACATTGCAAAACAAAATAAATATAGCACAAGCTAGATTTCCTTCTACCACAAACACAAACATGTTGTCATTAAAAATATTGCAAGGCAAAGGAAATGTAACGCATGCTAGACTATATTCTTTCGCATACAAGAAGATTGCCAACAAAAACATTGTATTGTAAAGAAAATATAGTGGATGCTAAAATTACTTCTAGAAAAAACATAAACACAATGTCAATAAAATAATTGCAATAATATTTTATCATGGGACCTTGCCTTTTAGAGACTATGAGGTTTTAGTCCATGCCTACATAGACTATTGTTACAATATAAAAAATGTTAAACCCTGAAATGATTAGAAGGCCCTTCATATGGAATATGTGGTCTAAGAATGGGCGTGTACAAAGATTTCCTCCTATAAAAAACACAAGAACATTGCAAATAACAACATTACAAGGTGAAAGAAATATAATTCATACTATATTTCCTTCTAATGTGAAAATAATCACATAACAAAATTATAGGGTGAGAAAAATTTAGTCTGTGTTACATTTACTTATAACACAAACATATAAATATTTCCAATGACAACACTACATGACAAAAAAATCTAGCACAAGCTAGATTTTCTTTTAGTCTAAACAAAACATGTTAGTATTAACAACATTGCAATGTAAAATAAAATATAACATGTGTTATATTTCCTTTTAGAGCAAACTCAAGCACATAGAAACATTGTAGAGTGAGAAGTCTATGAAGGGCTAGATTTAGGTCTACCACAAATACAAGCATGTTGCCAACAACAACATTGTAGAGTATAAGAATTCTAGATTCTGTTAAATTTTCTTCCAACACAAACACAAGAACATTGCAATTTGAAAGAAATTTAAGACATGTTATATTTCCTTTTAGTGCAAACACAAGAACATAACAACATTGTAGGACTAAATAAGTTTAATGTGTGTTATATTAACAACATTGCAATTTAAAATAAAATATAACATGTGTTAGATTTCCTTCTAGCACAAACTCGAGCGCATAGAAACATTGTAGAATGAGAAATCTAGTAAGTGCTGGATTTATGTCTACCACAAATACAAGCATGTTGCCAACAACAACGTTGTAGTGTATAAGAAATCTACTTCTGTTAAGTTTTCTTCCAACACAAACACAAGCACATTTAAATTTGAAAGAAATCTAACACATGCTATATTTCCTTCTAGCACAAACACAAGAACGTAACAACATCTTAGGACTAAATAAGTCTAATGTGTGCTAGATTAACAACATTGCAATGTAAAAGAAAATCTAACATGCATTAGATTTACTTTTAGCATAAACTCAAGAACATAGAAACATTGTAGAGTGAGAAATCTAGCAAGTGCTAGATTTATGTCTACAACAAATACAAGCATGTTGCTAACAACAACATTGTAGAGTAGAAGAAATCTGGCTTGTGTTAAATTTTCTTCCAACACAAACACAAGCAAAATTAAATTTCAAAGAAATATAACACATGTTATATATCCTTCTAGCACAAACACAAGAACATAACAACATTTTAGGACTAAATAAGTCTAATGTGTGCTAGATGAACAACATTTCAATGTAAAAGAAAATTTATGATGTGTTAGATTTCCTTTTAGCATAAACTCAAGCACATAGAAACATTCAAGAGTGAGAAATCTAGAAACTGCTATATTTATGTCTACCGCAAATACAAGCACGTTGCCAACAACAACATTGTACAGTATAAGAATTCTAGATTTTGTTAAATTTTCTTCCAACACAAACACAAGCACATTTTAATTTGAAAGAAATCGAACACATGCTATATTTCCTTCTAGCACAAACACAAGAACATAACAACATTGTAGGACTAAATAAGTCTAATGTGTGCTAGATTAACAACACTGCAATGTAAAAGAAAATCTAACATGTGTTAGATTTCCTTTTAGCTCGAAGTCAAGCACATAGAAACATTGTAGATTGAGAATTCTATCAAGTGCTAGATATATGTCTACCACAAATACAACACGTTGCCAACAACAACATTGTAGAGTATAAGAAATCTAACTTGTGTTAAATTTTCTTCCAACACAAAAACAAGCACATTTAAATTTGAAAGAAATCTAACACATGCTATATTTCCTTCTAGCACAAACACAAGAACATAACAACATTTTAAGACTAAATAAGTCTAATTTATGCTAGTTTAACAACATTGCAATGTAAAAGAAAATCTAACATGTGTTAGATTTCCTTTTAGCGCAAATTCAAGCACATAGAAACATTGTAGATTGAGAAATCTAGCAAGTGCTAGATTTTTGTCTACCACAAATACAAGCACGTTGCCAACAACAACATTGTAGAGTATAAGAAATCTAGCTTGTGTTAAATTTTCTTCCAACACAAACCCAAGCAAATTTAAATTTGAAAGAAATAACACATGCTATATTTCCTTCTAGCACAAACACAAGAACATAACAACATTTTAAGACTAAATAAGTCTAATGCTATATTAACGACATTGCAATGTAAAAGAAAATCTAACATGTGTTAGATTTCCTTTTAACACAAACTCGATCACATAGAAACATTGTAGAGTGAAAAATCTAGGAAGTGCTAGATTTATGTCTACCACAAATGCAAGCATGTTGCCAACAACAACATTGTAGAGTATAAGAAATCTAACTTGTGTTAAATTTTCTTCCAACCCAAGCACAAGCACATTTAAATTTCAAATAAATCTAACACATGCTATATTTTCTTCGAACACAAACACAAGAACATAACAACATTGTAGGACTAAATAGGTCTAATGTGTGCTAGATTAACGACATTACAATGTAAAATAAAATCTAACATGTGTTAGATTTCTTTTTAGCGCAAACTGGAGCACATAGAAACATTGTAGAGTGAAAAATATAGCAAGTACTAGATTTATGTCTACCACAAATACACGCACGTTGCCAACAACATTGTAGAGTATAAGACATCTAGCTTGTGTTAAATTTTCTTCCAACACAAACACAAGCATATTTAAATTTGAAAGAAATCTAACACATGCTATATTTCCTTCTAGCACAAACACAAGAATATAACAACATTTTAGGACTAAATAAGTCTAATGTGTGCTAGATTAACAACGTTGCAATGTAAAAGAAAATCTAACATGTGTTAGATTTCCTTTTAGCGCAAACTTGATCACATAGAAACATTGTAGAGTGAGAAATCTAGCAAGTGCTAGATTTATGTCTACCACAAGTACAAGCACGTTGCCAACAACAACATTGTAGAGTGTAAGAAATCTAGCTTGTGTTAAATTTTCTTCCAACCCAAACACAAGCACATTTAAATTTGAAAGAAATCTAACACATGCTATATTTTCTTCGAGCACAAACACAAGAACATAACAACATTGTAGGACTAAATAGGTTTAATGTGTGCTAGATTAACAATATTACAATGTAAAATAAAATCTAACATGTGTTAGATTTCTTTTTAGCGCAAACTCGAGCACATAGAAACATTTTTGAGTAAGAAATCTAGCAAATACTAGATTTATGTCTATCACAAATACACGCATGTTGCCAACAACAACATGGTAGAGTATAAGAAATCTAGCTTGTGTTAAATTTTCTTCCAACACAAACACAAGCATATTTAAATTTGAGAGAAATCTAACACATGCTATATTTCCTTCTAGCACAAACACAAGAATATAACAACATTTTAGGACTAAATAAGTCTAATGTGTGCTAGATTAACAACGTTGCAATGTAAAAGAAAATCTAACATGTGTTAGATTTCCTTTTAGCACATAAAAACATTGTAGAGTGAGAAATCTAACAAGTTGTGATGGATTTTTCATACAAAACAATCTCATGCTCACCTCCATATCCCTCCACATGCTCCTCCCCATCTAGGAGATGCATATACATGTTTATAAACCACATCAAGTAAATTGTCTCTCTCACTCGTGTGAAATATTGTGTCTTTGTAGGATTTCCCAAACTATACAAATAGAACAAACTCTAACATTATCATCAAGAAACAAATTCCCTCTCTATGCTCACTAAATCTAAAGTTAAGATGGAACTAAAGGAAAAGCTTGCACCTTGAAAAATTTGATCCCTTTGTAGGCTATCTAAATCTAGAGTTAAGATGAATCTAAAATGGTTTAATTATTAATAATTATAATTCTTATTTTATTTTATTTTATATTTATGTAATTTGACTAAATTAACAAGTTTAAATAACATTACATAACCTTAGAACATCTCATTCACTTTGGGCTAAAGTCTCCCATGTAATCATTCATGTTGGACTAAAGTCTCTCCATGCAATTATTTAAATTTGTAGATATATATTTTTATTTTAATCAATAATATTTAATATAAAGTAGAAAACATAAACTTGGAAAAGCCCATAAATATTATAAATATCAAGTGAATTTACATGAAATTTGAACCATTTTAAAATTTAATTTTATTTTTTTTATTTTGAAAAATTTCAACCATAAAATGATAATATAAAAAATTTATAATATATGGTTTATTTATTTAATTTTATAAATATATATACAATAATACAGGAAAAAATAATATATTTTCAAAAATTGTTAATTATAATTTTAAATTACTAATAAAAAAATATTAACATACCAAATTCTTTATTATTATTAAAATTTGTAGATATTTATTTTCATTTTAATGGATAATATTTAATATATAATGGAAAGTATAAATTTGGAAAGGGCTACCCATATTATAAATATTAAGTGCATTATAATGTAATTTGAACCATTTAAATTTATGATTTTATATTTTTAATTTAAAAATAAAATAAAATTAAAACATATAATTAATTAAATTTATGATTTTACATTTCTAATTAAAAAAATTTCAAAACATAGAATTGAAAACATATTGAAAAGAGGGTCCTCTGCATGGAGCTGGTAGAAATGTTCACTGCAAATGAGATAAGGTGTCCTTGAAACTGCTAAAATTCTTTATGCCAACACTATGGAACTAGAGGGAATGGATTCAATGGAGATTAAGACCTTGCTTTGTGCTTTGCTAAGTGGAAGAGGTCCCTATAAATTAAAAATTTCCTGGAGATAGGGACAAGCAACTAATAACAAGCGAAAGCACTAAAAATGTATCAAGGAGTCAAGTTCCTCAAGGACATTGTGCAAAGGGATGTAGTTATTCTTGAGGACTCCAACATAATCACAAGATTTACTTTAAGGGAAATACCATTGTACTATGAGGAGCATACAAGAGTATGCTTACGTATTACTACTATATTCAATGCTAACCCTGAAATTCAAGAATGTTATATGTTGAACTAGTGTTATGATTTATTATCTATGTTGTTTACAATCAAGGTAATAATGAGAACCAACACCTTGCACAAAAAGAACAATTATCATGAAGTATATGGAAAGTGAACCAAATGGTAGCATACCCTCCTAGTGGAATTATGTCTTTCATAGTTGAATATTACCTTGTAATTGAGTCACAAGTGTAATCACTCAATCAAATGTTGTAAACATACCATTGTCATTTTGGAACTAGATTGGGAAGCCTAATACTTGTTCATTTATAAATAAGATTAAATACTTGTTTAGCAATGACATGGTACACTAATTAGAACCAGTCTAGATCCATCTTAATTCTAAATTTATTAAATGCTGAGAGGGATCAAATTTTTTGGCATGCAAACATTTCTTCAGGTTTTGCACTAAAAAAAGAGGTTTTCACTTCAAAAGATTTGACCTCTCTCAATAATTGATAAATGATTTAGGCTAATATGTTAAATGATTTAAATAGCTGAAATTCACATTGTATTAATATAGAAAGTTATTAAATCATTTATAATTCAGCTTTATATTTCTTTTAATTTAAAATATATTGATAAATTAGACTGGTTAAATAATTTAATTAAATTATCCATTTATAATAATTTTAAATCTAAATTTTTTAGATTTAATGATAATTTTGTCTCACTTATATTAATTTCATTATTTTTATTAAATATTAAAGTTTAATTATTTTTAAAAAAAATTACTAAAATCACTATTGAAATTTCAAAACTTTAAAGATATTAACATTTGTACACAATTCAATTAAAAAACTCAAACTTATATAACTTAGAAGGCTCTCTTATATATAATTTATTTAGTTAAAAAACATTTAATTTAAACAATTTGTAAAACTGGTTACTCTGATACAAAATAAGAGGGTTGAGCCTTTCATCAAAGGCACTTCACAAGGCTCCAATCAGATTCCATTGTTCCTTTCACTGTGCAAACTCAACTGTAATATAGATCCCAGAACTGTGTAATTTCAAAAATTCTTAACATCACTGTTCTTTCTCTTCGTCTTCACTGCTTATACATATATCATCCTTTCGTAAATTTCTGGGCTTAATGAGAATCAGATAATGTTGTCATGTATTGATCACTATGTGTGTTATATAAATTTAAATTTGTGAAAAGGAATCTACAGCAGTGCGTGGCCAAATTGTTTGACCAAAGGCATCACTAAAAACTCTAACATAAATTCAGAAATTTATTTTCCGGATACCAGAGACTGAGATCACTTGGTGAAGGAGTTAGAAACACTTGTTGAGAATACTATAGCCTGAGTGGCTGAGACCCTCTCTTGGAGAATAGTTTGACATCAAGCTGTGTACTATGTCATATATTCATCAGTTTGGTGATCTATCTCTGAAGCTGTGACTTCTCTGTATTATTTGGCATGAAGTTGCTTGTCCAACTGCTACAAGTCAAAGGGTTATATTGTAGAAGATCTCTTGGTCGAGTAGCTTTGGTCTATTGTCAGAAGAGTGATCCCAGGGGCAGATATATTTTTATGAACTATTGACGTTCTATACATATTTTGCATGATTGTTGTAGCGCCCTTGTAATCCCTGTAACATAAAAGAAATGTGTGGGCCAAATTGTGAACATGTATGCTGCTGAGGTTAGAGTATGTTTGCTAGGTAAAAAGAAAAAAGTATGTACTTGTATGGTTGAGAAATCTGAGTGTTTGCTGTAGGTTTTGAGACAGAAAGTTATACTGTTGTTTTAGTCATAAGTTGCCAAGAGTATTTATCATCATTATACTGATCAGAAGCCCGGTAATGTCTATATGTTGCTGGTCAAATTATTGTGTCAGTGTGAGTATGCTGTTGTTGCTGCTAGTATAATGCATGTATTGAGGCAGAACATGTGTACAAACATTGGCCCGACATTTAGAGGACATTTTTTTTCTGCTATTTAGTATTTAATAATCTAATTGTCTCGTAGGTGGATAGTGTGCTTCTCTAGTTATCTTTTAAATAAAACCGATCTATTTTTTCCAGTTTAGGAACCTAATTAATTGATATATCAAGAAAATATTTTTTCCAGTTTAAGAACATAATTAATTGATATATCAAGAAAAGAGTATTGCTTATGTTTGAACTTTATCATATTTTCCTTTTCCATCTAATGGAAAGAGATGGGCATACTATTCAAATATTTTAAGCACTAGAGTACCAATTATAAACAGGTGCTAACCTATGGTTTGTGCAGAGTTTTGATTGAGTGAAATAATTGAAGGGTCTCTGCAGGCAAAGAAGAATCTTTGGAGGACAATTACAATAATTATCCACCAGTATTTGAACCAGAGTTCATTATCATTTTATTAGCCTGGGGACTTCGTTTGAGATCCTTTCTTGGTGCTTTCAATAAAACAAGTGCACCTGTTCTTGAGTTGAACTTGAGTGCCTATATTCAACCTATCTTTTTGCATGTTTTTAACATGAGTCTGATCTTTGACAGACACAAGGCACTTTTCTGAGTTGGTTTAAGGCATCTAGGATTAGGGTTTTTATAGGTCTTATATTTGTAGCATAGGTAAGCGTTAAATTAGAGGAGAGTGCTTTTTCTTATTGTTGTTCCAAATTTTCTAATACAGAAGGATGAAACTAAACTTTAAATTCCTTTTAAGAAGGATGAAACTAAACTTTAAATTCCTTTTAAGAAGGATGAAACTAAACTTTAAATTCCTTTTAACTATGAACTAAAGAACGCTTATGATCTGATATAGGTTTCTTACTTCCTTTGTCTGCGCTAATAAATACATAATTAGGGTGAAGAGAGAGCCTGTTCTAAAATCAGGATTAGTACTAAAACAAAATCTGCCCAATCAAAACAGGACAAAAGCCAAAATCACAAGCTATGTTTATATTTGATCTCTATTCAATGACCAACTGGGTATTTTATACTCTATGCATAAAGAAGCCCATGATCTGATAAAGGTATTCCACTTTAAACAAAATTCCCCTAACTGCAACGAGTAGGGTTAGGCAGGCTACTCTAACATCAGAACTGCAAAAACCATGACTTAAATATCTCCAAAGTGAGCAAAATATGTTAGAATTCAATCATGAATACATGGACAATATTAGACAACCTCCTCTATGATCATAACTACTACTAAGACAAAAGTCTAGAAAAATACCAAAAGTTAGCACAAAATATTCGAATTCAGTCATAATTCATTGCCTGGTATAAAATCATGAAAGAAAAGTAGCATTTTCCAAGTTATCCATATTGAATATAGAATCTTAGAACAATTGAAAGTTTATATCAGATCAATAAGTCACATAAAAAGTTTAGTGTGCAGGTCTTCTTGGGGTTTTTCGGTGCTTGGTTTCATGCTTTCAGGGGTTTGGGACTGTATTCAGATTTCAGCTTTGATCCACAATCTAGAAGCTTCAATGCAAGTATGCTTGAGGTCAGTTTCATCAATTCTTTTTTTCACTTCTGGCAAAATGAAGTTGGTATGAAATTATTTGTCATAGGATACCTCCTAATAAAGGATGTCGAAGAGCTCAGTGCTATCACGTACTGAGGTTATTGCTGCCTTAGTTTCTCTCAGGAAGAGGATATGATTCATGTCTGTATACACTCTTTTCTTTTGGTTGGTTTTTTTGTTTCAGATACTAAGTACAATAGAGCAAAATTTTATCACTCCTGGACTTCCACTAATGAGGCAAGGTAATTTGCCTATTCTCGATTCTACACTACATATTAACAATGTAAAGCCCATTGCACAGTTTGTATAATAAATTACACTACATATTAACAATGTAAATCCCATTTCACAGTTTGTATAATAAATTTGCAATTTCTGGATTCTACACTACATATTAACAATGTAAAGCCCATTGCACAGTGTTTTTAATAAATTTGCATATTATGTAAAACATACCTGAGTAATTGCAGAGATCTTATAGATAATTTATAAACCTTGAGTGAGTAATGTGAAGTAGCATTAAAGTCATTTTTTTCAATATAACAATAGTGTTTTCAATGGCCAAGAACAAATGGGAGGTGCAAGCCATTTAAGCATTCAAATATTACTGTTGTAAAAGCCTTGCAGGGGCTGGGGGTCAATGTTTTATTGCTGCTTCACTGTTCGACTATATGCAACTGTTTTCCTCTTACTCATATCTTTAATATCCGGGTTTGCTCTCAGAAAGGAAGGTTCTCATCTACATTTACATCGAAACTTTGTTTTTGGCCCAAGCACAATTTGAGGAATGAAAGAAACTCTTGTGAAAACAATACCTATTTGTATACACTGTCATCAATGCTAGTTATTTCCATGATTTTCCTGTCTTACCTGTAGTATATCTTTCCCAGGGCTTTTTTTTTCGAGATTTTTATTTTAGAAATGAACTGATTAGTTAGTCCTAAACTACCTTTGAACTATATATATGTGTACGTGGGCATTAAACTACCCTTGAGGTATATATATATGTATGTGGGCATTAAAAAGTAGCTTGAGAAAGTTGTGTTGTTCACAAAATCTGAACATGATCCACTGGCAGAGCTTGTAAATAAATGTTAAGGGATGTAATGGCTTTGACTGTGTCAGAAAATTTCAGTGAATAAAAATGATGGCTAGTTTGGACATGTTTGAATGTATAAGAAAATGATCTTTCTTTTGAATACCGAATTATTCTGAGCCGATTTGTCTGGTTTAATAACGTGACCATATTCACATAGGTTTATTGTATAGAACATCTATAATCTATTAAGCAAATAAATTATTTATTGGGCAGGTATGTTGTTGCATCGCAGCCTTGTTGTTCTATCGAAATCGTTTTCACTCATGAGTTAAACAAATCACACATTTTTTTTTATGGTATGGGGATAAATATTAAGCAACCTGTACAAATTAACCATACCATCGTATTTACTACTGGCTATAATATTTGACTAGCAATTATACCTAGAGAGTGCAGTTTATATATAGAACACTTGATACATATCTTAACTTACAACCTTGAACACTTTCCAATTTTGCAAAGTAAAAACGTCCTTGCTAGCTACTAGTTGAGTCAGGTCACAAATTTTGGAGGAAGTACTCTATTTTATTCCATTTTATTATATTTTGTCAATCAAGCCATAAAATCCTGTTGGGCAATAGGAATTCTGTTGTTGATTTGACACGTTTTAATTAAAAACAATGAACTACATTATATTTATATGTCATCATTCTCAACAATTGATTAAGATTGAAAGATTTTTTTGAATCTTGCACTTGAGACAAATTGGATGGAAGAAAAAAGCAATCATATTACCACAGGAATTTAAAGGGTTATGGTAAAATGGGATCCAGCTATATGAGAAAACCACAGTAACAAGTACCTAACAAAAATACTTTCAGGAAAATGGGAAAATGTTTTTAGGGCTTAAAATGCATTGAGAGTAAAAGGGCTAGTTGGCCTCTTTTCCGTGGTGGATGCCTTCGAAGTAGTATTCCACATGGTAAGAACATTCTCTGGCCTCTCTGCAATAAGATATACATTTGCTAAAAATCATTAGAATTTAATAAAATCTTCCTTTTCCTCCCATTAATCCCCACCCTAAATCCATTTCTATCTCGCTTCTCAAATCAAAACAATTTAGGACCTCCTCCAAAATATGAGTTTTTTCCCTCAGCACAATAATATAGTTCCGAGATTACACGCAGAAGTGATCTGAGAACTTCACGTGCAATTCCTTAATGTAGCACCATATACTTTGCCTTATATCACTCACTACGTTGTACTTTTCCTTATATCACTTACTGCGATGTAATAGACTAAGCCATGCCCATAATTCTAGCTAGACTTAATTTTATGTATCATGAGTAAATCACTCGAGCTTAGTGCAAGTAACAAGCTTAATTAAGCTCAACAAGCGTAATTGAAAAATAGACTCTTACACATGCACAAGACTATCAATCATCCTGAAGATAGGACTGTAATTACATAAGACATATATCTTATCATATTGAAATTGTTGTTAGATAATTATGCCTCTGTAAATACCCAGACTAGTGTGATTAGATAAATTTAATCCACAAGAGTGATATTAACTCCATGCTACACTAGCAAGGTAGCTGGCATTATTACTGTGTATTTAACTAACAACCAGGATTTACTAGACTAACCATAGGTAATGCTAGTGTTCTAAATAGGTAAGCATTACGACATATATAAGTAATAAAAGTAGTGCTAGTGTTCTAAATATCTAAGCATTACTACATAGATAAGTCATACACTATTTAGCCTAGATATGCTTTGGTAAGGTTACTAACCCTTTTTTTATGATGAGCTAATAATACATATCAAGGTATTAATCAAGCATGGTTACAGAGTCAGGGTATTAATCAGGCATGGTTACAAAGTATGCTAACGGTCTAACTAGATTACTCTTATGGTCTAACTAGCATTAAAAATCAAATCTTTACCAAAAACAATACCCAGATTCTCAGAGTCACTTGCTCTGATGAAACAATCATGTTATAGAATCTTAGTTTCATTTATTACAACCTTAAATCCATCCTTTTGCCAAAAAAGAAAACATATTTTCCCTCTAACTTTACCAAATTTTACCGACAAGCACATTTGAGAATAACTCTTTAAAATACATACACAATAAATAAAATTATGATTTTACTTGCATGTCAAAACCAGAACCCTGAAACAGATAAATCTATTTTTGCAAGTCTTTTCCATAAAAATGCATAGATTTATCACACTATAATCTTTGTTAACTAATAATCTATTTCTGAGAGTCCTTTCCATAAAAATGCATAGATTTTTTAGGCTAGAGTCTATTGTTAACTAATTCCAAATATTTCACTCAAGTAAGAGAACAGGAAAATATGGAAATTAGAAACAAAAAACAGTTATAGAAAAAGTAATATAGAATACACAAATGTACAGGGAAGTAGGGGGAGTAAGAGGGTATGAGAATGAAGATTCCACAGTAAAAGTGAGAGCTCCAAGCTAGGAGACTCTGAGACCCCTAAGGAGATCACTTATGACACAAGATTCAACAAAAACAATGAAGACTTCACCTCTGAGAGCCACAAGTTGACAACAAGGAGAACTGGATAATGAGTAACCTGGTTGTGCAATGGCTAAAAAGACCCACACAATAGACTAAAAAAGGTATGTTCCCATCTTTGCTTTTACATCAGTATGTCCAGCATACTACGCTTTTAGAAACTGGAGGTAAGGTATAACCTT
This sequence comes from Pinus taeda, assembly GCA_000404065.3. Classification (NCBI taxonomy): domain Eukaryota; kingdom Viridiplantae; phylum Streptophyta; class Pinopsida; order Pinales; family Pinaceae; genus Pinus; species Pinus taeda. Next base: position 152,476 of record APFE031109118.1, read on the forward strand.
TTTTAAAAAACATAGATTAAGGTTTTGATAATTATAAGAAAAATATTATTAGGTCAAGCGAGCAAAAATAAATTGTAAAGTAGAGAACCTGCATGAACTTACTCAGCAAGGCTGAGGTTTTTCCATATATGTCAAATATTTAAAAAAGAAGTTCGATAACATAATTTTATGAAAAATCGAATCAAAACATTTGGATTTTCACCCAAAACGATTACGGCTACACCAACGTCAAAGACGATTTTTCTATTTGAACATTTCATGACCTACTCAAGTCTTGTGCATTACTTTGCCTTATATTCATAGGAAATTTGTTATGGCATTATTAAAGTATCAATCCACAGTCCAAACGTATTTTACCAAAAAGGGTAAAACGTAAACAAAACAAGAGACATGACTACATGGTCAATAGAACAAGAAATAGGACTCAAGGTTTCTGGCGAATAATAAGTGTAAATCACCTCCGTGACAGCGTACATTACCACTATAAAATTGAGTTTTGGAGATACAAAACCTACTTCACTAGAAATAAGAAACATAAACATAACCAGAAACAAAACAAAACTAGAATCGTAACTATAGAATTTTGATGGATAAGCAACTTGAACCCACCCATCTCCTTGAAGATATCATGCACTTAAAAACTGGTGGTGTTGTAGAAGTGTAATCCCAATAGAAGAATGGAAATGATAATAGGAACAAGAACTGAATGGAAAAGAGGTATACTAGTCACGCCTCTACTAACATTGATCTGAACAATGTTGCCTGTCATCAAATGGGTATGTAGCACAGGGTAGAGAAGTCCATCAGTCGGGTAGATCTAATCTTCCATTCATTGCCCATCGTAGTTTTAACAAAAAATTATTTGGGAATATCGACCTCCAACCTAAACCGCTCTATTGAATGACATATGGCAAGCTATTAGTTATTTCAAAAGTGAAAATCTCTACATAAGCCACCAATAAGGCATTGGTTCACTAGTGAGGTCAGCAAAGTTTAACCCAACCACCAGGCTTCACTATCACTGTTGTCCACGCCACCTAAATGGCATAACAGGAAAGCACCGGGTGATTTTGGTAGAAATATTACCATCCAGACTTATCACCTAAACCAACGGAAGTCACTCATGGACAAGTTTCTTGCATTAATTCTTATAATTAAACAATAAAAATAAAATGTAGTTACCTACCTCTTGAGTGGGTTTAGTATCCTCTGAAAACCTCTCCTCTGGCACAGAGCCTCGATCCTGCTTGTCTCAACTCACATCCATTTCCTCGACATCTGATTTCATTGCTCCGGAACTCTCGGAACCCTGTGGTACAGGCAAATCCGATGCCTTTTTTGTGTCTCTGACATTTATAGGGGTGATTGGATCATCACAATCCACCGGTGGCAGAGCATCTAGATGGTGACCTCCTACAGTCTTGGGACATTTTATTTCCTTGTCTTAATCAATGCATTTTTGCTTTCTTTTCTGCTTAATTGTTTCACTGATTTCAGGTTCAGAAAGACACTTGTCGTCTTCTTTGGCACATAACCCATACCTTCGGCTCCATCTTCCTCTGCGGAATCTTGTACATACAGCCTCTTGAGTGCCTCTTGCACTTGTCTAGAAGTGTTTTAAAGTTGCAAAGAGTGATGGAGGCTTGGGGATGGGCCATCGCATAGGAGTGTGGGGAACCTTGTGCCGATCCCTTCGTCGAACGAAACCACCATGATTGGAGGCACCTAGAATCCAATTTATTGTATTCAACCAAATGTATCAAAACAAACCTGCGACAACATGGCCGCGACCTTCCTCTTTCTTCCCTGGAAAAACCCTGCAACGTGAGCGAAATGAATAAAAATTGATATTTGAGAAACAGAATGGGATGATATGGCGACCTTCCTCCCTGGAACGCGAGGGAAATGAACAGATTTTGATATTTGAAAAAACGTGGAACGCGAGGGAAATGAACAAATTTTTATATTTGAAAAACCCTGGAATGCGAGGGAAATGAACAAATTTTGATATTTGAAAAGCAGAAATGCGGTGAAACCTTGAATGGAACTTAAATGAAATGATTTTTTGTTTTTCAATTGGAATTAAATTCCATTAAATGAAATGTGTAAGCGTTTTCTTTGGCTCAATAGGGAGGTATTACTTATGGTAAAGAATTATTAATCATAGGGACGCTTGAAAAATTATTTGCGGGGATTTTGGTTGATTTTTCAATGTAATCATGTTACATTAAAGGTGAATTATGGTGACATAAAAATAAGTTGTGTGGTTAAAAAGTGTAGTGAAGTCCTAATGTTATAAGATTAATGATTATTTTTAATAAAATGTTTGGTTTAGTAAAGCTAACTAATCTATGGAGATGTTCCAATATTAGATAAGAAATTGCAGATAGAACAGAAATCAAATGGAAATAAGGAATTTGTCTAGAGAAGATCATATGGAAGAATCCAAGAGGAATTTCCATGGCAGTGTAACCCTAGGGTTTTTTCTGGTGCGAAGATGGGTTTTCACCTGCAACCGGGAGCGATAACAGCGTGAGGGAATGGTCACAACACTAGCCAACAAGGGTCAGTGCACATGGTTTATATTTATCTGTGGCAGTTTGGCAGCTTATGGTCTCGCAGGTTTTCTCGGTCAACTAGTAAGGGGATCAAATGGTGGAGGTGAACGTTTTGTTCAGTTGGGCCAATGTCTCTCAGAGGGTGCCATGCACAGCATCACATAGGGATAGTATAACGGAGTACATGTGAACATCATTTTGTATCGACAAGGAACTTGTGGATTATTCTTATCATTCTATGGAGGCTTCCCAAATTTTGGTTGAGGGGCCACATCAACACCAAATTGGGGTTTCACCGATGATACACCATGAACCGGAAGTCCAGATCAACGCATTTACCTCAGAGATGGATGATGTGAAGGTTTCCCTAAATGCCCTAGGGTTTTCCCACCCGGGATCGACAGTAAATCTGAACTTTCTTCAACTACAGGATGACCAGGCTCAATCGGTCCTGAATATCCCATCACCATCGGAGTTACAGTACTGGGAACTCGAACAACATGGTATCGCGACAAATGTACAAGGGGCATCTTATGCACGAGCGTTCATGGGACTGATACATATGGCGTCATAAATACTGGGAATAATGTACCACGCTCATGAGGAGCAGACCCCCAAGGCTAGTGACCTGCTCCCGCGGCTCGCACTTCAGGACGTTTTGATGGCATCACTCGTGAGGAACCTAGTATTGAGGATACTAGAGCATCGGATTTGGATGAGTATGAGTCAACAGAGGACGAACAACACCCGATAAACAATGCACAGAGAACGGGGGGGGGAAGAAGAAAACAAAATGCACCAAGGTGCACGAGAAGGGGCGTATGTTGGTATTCAGAGAAGGTATCAGTATGGCCCAAGATGCATTTACTGAGAGTATTGTGCTTGTTGGAAGGGTTCGTGGTCGAAATTATACCCCTGGGCGATTGAAGCATTAGATTGTGGGAATTTGGGGACATTTATTGGACTAGTTGTTGGCGATTATTACCATGACAAGAGGTTAGTTTGCACTCATCTTCACGCAACCAGACCAAGGAGGAACCATTTTGGTGGAACTTGGCCATAAAAGGGATATCTATATTTGCATAGTTTTTTAAGAGAAAATATAGCTAGTGGATTATGATTGTAGGCACATCACTTTAGTATCTAGACTGATGTGTAAACACTAACCAAAGGGTATTTAGCTAAACCCACGGAATTATTATAGGTGCTTCTAGAGAAGTAGGTGTTCTTGTGCTCTCATTAGTTAGGTATGGACAATGAAGGTAAAGTAAGTGAAGGATTTGGCCACTAGTCTTTCCTATAATTTTGGTCCAATTTTTCAACATCACCATTTTTAAGGTAGTTGTACATTTAGAATTGAGAAGGCCAACGTGAAACTGAGGTAAGCTTTGATGGATCCTTTTAGTTGAAAACTACAATTGGGAGGAGATATCAAACATATTTTGGGAAGAGTATCTAGTAATGTGGCTAAGATGAGGATTATGATTGCCTAAAGTAGGTATGTTGCACGTGTATATATTTCCCCATGGTTATTCTAGTTATCATCATGTGTAATTGTAATAAAAAATCCACAAGGATATTAGAGATCTACCTATGTATGCTAGTCCTACCATAATAAAGTTACACATGTAAAGGCTTCATAAAGAAAGTTACCTACTTGTGATCATCATAATCCAATATTTAGATAAGGGGAGTTAGCATAGGTGCAAGCCATACTTACTAGGTGAAAGTTTGATATGTGCCACACGATTCAAATATTGGTCATAAGAGGAGGACATATATGAAGCATAGAACCCAACTCAAGGATGAGTTGGAAGGCATGACCGAGGCATTTTTGTGTATCATCTTTTACTAAGTTTTGGCACAAAGAGAAGTTCAACAAAACTTGAAAAAATATGAATTTGTAGAAGTAAACATGTAGAAGGTTGAATATGTGGATTAATATAAGGCTAAGTACACAAGGCTAATGAGTCATCTCATATATTCTTTGCACCTACTTTTATGGATAATTTGTGTATCTCTCTAAAGAAATAAACTCTTTTGTTCTCTTTTTTTTGTTTGTTAAGTGGCTTATGCTTGGTTGATTCTCTATTATAATTTTGAATCTTTTGCAGCTACTCTAGTTTCCTATATATACGAGGTTTGTAAGGTACTTAAATAGATTCAATATTAGGGATAATTTGTAAGGGGGAACACTTGAAGCTCTAAGGGGAAAAATGATATATATATATGGAGCAAATTTCAAAGTTTGCATATTTATGTTCCATTGACAAAAAGGATTTTCCCCTTCTCTTGGGGAAATTTAGATGATAATCACTATGAGGCCCCAACCCTCTACCAGAGTCTAAAAAAGGAATGTTTGATGAGTCAAAAAAGGGGGAAACAAAAAGGAAAGCATAGCATCATAGACTGTAACAAGGGAGGAGGCTAAAGAGGAGGAGGGTAGGAAGGAAACAAAAGTAATAGGGGGGGAAGGGGGAATATAGGGGAGGGAAGGGATGAAGGAGAACATCAAGGAGGAAATAGCAAAGGAGAGTCTTGGGAGAAAAATTAGGTTGTCCCTAAGATCTAAGGGGGAGAAATTGATTCATGGAAGGACACTAAAGCACAAAAACACAATAAGAGATAGACAAGGAACTAGAAAAAAGGAGGTTGTTGCTTGGGGAGGGAGGGCCCTACTTTGAGGTTGGAGGAGCTTGTCTGATAGTGTATAGCAAAATTGATTGAAGTTGAAGATCAGGAGCACTCTTCCGTGCATGACGCAAGGGAGAAAAAGAGGCTCGAGATTATGATATTCGAGGAGTCGCTTGAATGTGTGGAGTGTTGAGAGGTTTGTCATTGATGCCAAAGAAAGGGCAATTGATGAATTAGAAGTAACCCTTAATACGTTGCATGTCTCATGAGTTTTCTTGAGAAATGTTCAAGCTTTCTTAAAAGACTGCCACCAAGGAATTCACTATCCCCTGAAGTTGACTCTAATCCCTTGCCTAAAAGAATTTAGGATCACACAGTGTGTTGAGCAAATTATAGTTTAAAATAATTAGATGTAAAATTAGGTGAGGTAACGAATAATGGGTTGGGTTTTAATAACTTTCTTTTTATGTGATAAATTTGTTTTCATTTCTCAATGAATGACCATTAGAACTATTCAATCCTCAAAGAGTACAACCTTCCAAACCCATTTCCTTTTTATCTTTCCTAAAAAAATATCCTTGCTTAAATGACAATGAGCTTGAAAATAAATAAATAAAAAATAAAGCACTCTTTAATAGTCAAAAACATCAAAAAATAAATAATAAAAAAATACACATAATTTTTCCAAAATTCAAATTTTAAAATTTTACATTCTCTTGCACCTTCCTTGTGTGACCACAATATCTCCACAATTTGGGTAAAAGAAAAATAAAATCTATTTATGCAAAATAGAGAGTATAATGATTCTAAATTATTTCCTCCAAATTTACTAATTTGAATTATTGCCTCCAAATTTATGAATTTGGTCAAATTTTCACAAATCACTAATCACTGTGCAATCTGAATTAAACCATGTGAAGAGTTTCTGATTTTTCCCCAATGAGGGAGAGCATTCTATAGTAATTGGATCCCCTTTCCCCCCTCCGCCATTGATTCTTGTATAATCACAATATGAGGGTAGTGAACTTGATTAATCTGTTTATAGCTAAGTTTTTTTGGGGGTTGGCCAAGGACTTGCAATTCAAGGATACGACTTTCATTTTGAAAGAGATTCAACATTTGAAGCCCTAAGGTGAAAAATGATATATATATATATTCATGGAGAAAATTTCAAAATTTGCATATTTATGTTCCATTGGAAAAAGGATTTCCCCCCTCCCTTGGGGACATTTAGATGATCATTGCTATGAGGCCCCAACCCTATACTAGAGTCTAAAAAAGGGATGTTCGACAAGTCAAAGAAGGGGGAAACAGAAAGGCGAGCAGAGCATCATAAACTATAACAAGGGGGGAGGCTAAAGAGGAGGAGGGTAGCAGGGAAGCAAAAGTAATAGGGAGAGAAGGGGGAATAGAGGGGATGGAAGGGATGAAGGAGAACATCAAGGAGGAAAGAGAAAAGGAGAGTCTTGGGAGAAAAATTAGGTTGTCCCTAAGATCCGAGCAGGAGGAAGTGATTCATGGAAGGACACTAAAGCACAAAAACACAATAAGAGATGGGCAAGGAACTAGAAAAAGGAGGTTGTTGCTTTGGGAGGGAGGGCCCTACTACGAGGTTGGAGGAGCTTGTTGCATGTCTCATGAGTCTTATTGAGAAATGTTCAAGCATTCTTAAAAGATTGCCACCAAGGAATCCACTATCCCTTGAAGTTGACTATAATCCCTTGCCTAAAAGAATTCAAGATCACACAATGTGCTAAGCAAAAGCTTCAAGGCTCTCATAATGCAAGGAAGCAACTGCATAGTAAAAATGCAATAGAGTATGAATAGTGTAAACATGTGCGTAGATCAATAAATAATAAACATATGTATGTCTATGTGTTGATTGTATGCATATGGTATCACAATCTCAAATATGTGTATGGTGAACTCTTATCTAGTGGGTATTTGATCCAACCTAGTGAAGGCAAAGGAGCATTAGTCATCATGGTTGATCACATGACTTAGAGGCTTCAAGTGTCCTTGAAACACTTTGTACCTTACATGAGTCATCTACATTCTTTGCATAGAAGATGACAATTGAGGTAGTGAACACATTATTTGATGATGGTTGGATGTCATTGTCCAAACATGGGTTGGGGGATGTCACTATTTGTATAAAGTCTTTATCAAATTACATAAACCATATATCATCATTAAATAGCCTATGTTCAATAGACATGAGCATCTTGAGTGTAAAATCTTCCCTGCTTTTACAAGAGGTTTTTATGGTAGACATCTTGAAGGAATGATTTTGAAGTATTTTGATAGAGGTTTTTTTTTTCAAAGTATAGTTAAAGGCTTCAACCTAAGAGGATTGATGTCCTCATATTGACTAGGTTGGTGCCTGGATTGGCCTAAGAGGCTTTTTGTCCTCATTCAAGGTTGGCGCCTCGAAGAATTAAAGAACTTATATTACAAGTTGGAGCCCATTTTTATAAATGAGAATCAAAGTCCTCACTATATTTAATAAAATTATTATTTTTGTTCTACTTCTTATGTTCTGGCTTAACCTTTTAACTAACATAATATAACAATTGTAAGAAGTATCAATTCACCCCCCAATATTTCCAACAAGGGTTGAGACATATTTGGACATACCAAAGACCATGATTATGATGTTTATGTGATAGATAAGTATTTTCCACCTGCGTGTCCGCTGAGACCCTCTCTCTGGCACTGTAATTCTATAATGGTTAGAAATGGCAGCAAAACTACATGTACAAACTACTTGCAATATGTTTCAACATATATTTTTCTAAGTTGATATTCAAATTTGTCATTAGGTAATTGAGAGATTTTGCACTGATTTTTTCAAACTATTTATCATTCATAATTTCAAACCCTCATCATATAGCCTATATCAACAAGCTCATATGCTCTCCAAGGTCACCTTCAAATAATTAGGAGGTTGAGAATAAGGGAGTGTTCTCCAAATAGATTTGTTGACCTCAGAATGCAATGTACCAATTGTGCTTTCCACATACTCTCGAGGTGGGGCATTCCTTCAACCAATCTAACAAACTCTTCAAAATAGAAACATGTGCCAAGATGGTAGCTCTCATTTAATAAATCCATATCTATTTATAATGAGGTCATGATAAGCTCATTAGATTCTACTTATAATGGTTGTTCCAACTTACACCTCAAGCCTTGAAAATTCTCTTTGTAAATTCAACTCAACGTGTGATCCTCTCAACATTGCCTCAATTATGGTGGATGTTTAAGGGTTTAAAACAGGTCTAGATTGGTGCATTTCTATTCTCAAACCGCTTGATTCATCTTCCAACTTATGTTGAATCCAATGATAAATATTAGCATAAATGATTTCCTCCAAGAGACTCCCATAAAAACACTTAAAGTTGGGCTAGTGCTTTCTTTCCCTCCAAAAATCTAACAATTTTGAAAATACATCTCAATTTTTTAATTTATATATTTTACTAAAAATATATTTATATTATGAAGATAATTTTTTTTAATATATATAACTAATATATATTGAATCAATAAATTTTGATTAACACATTAAATTAAATTAAATAATTAATAAATATGAAATCAGTAAATCCTAATTAACCCATTAAAATTATTTAATTATTACATAAATCAAAATCGATCGAGCACTTTTCAAACAATTTGGTGGTAAATTTTCAAATTTTAAGCACTCTGGAATAATTTGGTGTTGAAGCATTTTGGGACACTTTTAAGCAAACAGATAAACCGTTCACACTTACAAACCGTTCACACTTACAAATAGATGATTAACTCCAATATCCTCGGGGTATCGTGGAGCATTAACAGGTGAGGTGCTTCTGCCAATAACCCTTTCACACCATAAGACATGTTTACAAGATATGCAGTTACAACCATTCCTTCTGCAAGGCCCGATCTTCAATGGTTTTTACCTAAAACAGGTATTTTTTTCTTCTTCTCAAAATTTAGCTCTTTGAATAAATTATCATCTCCAGTAGGTGAAAATGGAAAACATTTCTCTGGTCTCTCCTTGATAAGGATTACGTTTTTTTCCTGCGTAAAATATAGGCTGTAGAACTGTAGGGCACTTCAATCGACAAATTTTCCTTTAAGATAGATTGAATACACAAGCAACTGCTCCCAGTAATGGGAAATGTAATGCTCGAGACAATAACAGCGGTCAAACTAATTGACCCGAAGTTTAACCTTGAAAACTAGGACACCAGACAACCTGAAATTTAACCCTACTTTCGGAACAGGACACCACGCAGAAGACACACCGGTCTAGATATGCTCTTTAGTAGTCCATGCCACCCATTTCGTCTCTCATACCTGGGACTTCCTTCTTATCCTTTAGAATCACAACAATGATGTACTCTGTTGTGGTTAACAATGAAGACACACCTGCAGCATCAACCAAAATAGCTCTGATCACTTTCAGGGGATCAATAATCCCTGCCTTCACGTTATCAATGTATTCACCTTAGTCAGCATCGTAGCCAAGGTCAAGATTATATTGGTCAGTAATTTCCCAAAAACCACTGCACCTTCCACACCAGCATTTGCAACAATTGTACATGAAAACATCTTCAATCGTATATGCAGTTTGACCTTCTTGAGGCAGAGTTCATCATTTTTTCTTGAGGCAGGGTTGCGACCCTTTCCTGAAGTAATTTGGGCCTTCACTTCCTTATTTTTATGTGATGCCAGTTCATGCAAATCTATAGACTGAATTATAACATCCTTGACAATATCTTAGAGATTGTTTTCTTTCACAAACAATGTTACCTTGGCTTTTGATGACACCTATCTGGAGGCACCATCTAATTTCTCCTCAAATCTGACAGTTGATGCTGCCATCTCTGAGATTTATGTTACAAACTTTTCAGATATGAAAATAAAACAAAAAAAATATACCCGCAAGAGTGACTAGTCCTTCAAGCAACAATAATGAAACCCTCTAACAGCTGGTCTTTGATTTTGGTAGTTGATTTATTGTTGTAAACCCTTGAGGATCTCAATTAGAGATGATCCTCTTATACCATGTAAATTTTTTCTAATTCAAGAGGACAATTGTCCTGTGTTTCTTTCTCAAATAACTCAGATCTGGAATTACTTTAATAACTGAATAAAATTCTAAACATGTGACAGTCACACATATAACTGGAAAACCTAAACAGTGGACTCAAAATAGCTTTTCAAGTACACACATAATTCTGTCCTTTAAATCAGCTTATCATTAATGATCGAAACTTACAAGGACAGGTCAAATCTGAGGTTTTCAAATTCCTGGACACTCAGATCTGCTCTATCTCCTTGTTGGATACTCAAACCCACACTTTACTGAATTGCTGTACAACACTGTTCAATATGGATTCTGATCTGACCTTGGCTCCTCTCATATGCTTTGAATCTTCTCAATTGATCTTTCTATGATCTTGTCTTTTTGATGTCCAAAAATGTTTGCATACAACTTCCCTCATCTTGTTATATTTATGCTCTGACTCTAATTGAGAAAATTAATCTCCCTTATCTTAGCAGCTAATCTCTTTAATTTGAGAAATCACCTTTTCTCAACAATTATGTGTACAGCTATGATTATATCAAATACAAATCACTAATATTCCAAAAATATCTAGAATATTTCATTTATATTTTTAAGAGTTAGGAGATCTAGTGAAATTTATCTTTCACTTTTATTTACTAAGTGAAATTACAAGATGGTATTATTTCATAGTTTTACTAGGTGGTCACCAAAAGTTGTCTTGAACCACTTCTCACACATTCACACCTTACATGTGTAAGAAGTTCCTACATGAGTTACAATTATTGAAATACCCTGTATACCTTGTACCTAGTTCCAAATCAAAGCAAAGGTCTTAGCAGAATTCCATTTTTCACATGTTGTTGGTCACACTGGCTTCTTTAAGACATATAACAACAAGTGTAATTTCTTTTAGAATGGACTCTAAGAAGAGGTGAAAAATATTTGTTGCTTCATGTGAGACTTATTAGAGGAATAAAACAGAGACTGTGAGAAGTCTAGGACTAACGTATGCCTTGCCTATTCCAAATAAAAGGTGATAATCCATTAACATTGTCTTTAGAAGTTTGCCTCAGGCCGAGGGGAGAATCTCCATCTTTGTTATTTCTAGGGTGCTACTGACAAATTCTCACACGTTGTTGAACTATTCATGCCAGATGTTTATAGGCTTCATGGATTTAAGAAAAATTAGTTTGGATTTAGAAGAGCCAACTAGGTTTAAAGAGAAATTTAAGGCTGAATGGCAGCTTTAGTGTAGCAAAAATTAGTGGTATTAATTTGAAATTTTAACAAAATAAAGTTTATTTTGTAAAATTGGTTATCCCACATGCAAGAGATAAGTGAGCTTGCCTTAAGGCTTTAGATGGGCTCTTAAGCTTGATACAAAAGTATATTTGGGAATGTTTTCATGTGGGTGATTTGTGAGAAACAGATTTCTAGGTCAAGTGTAGTGTCCATATTCTTCTTGGACAGGCATGGATTCACATCTAAACCTATATAGGAAAGCATTTTGGGGTAATGCTTAAAAAAGTGTGCCTAGAGTGGCTGCACCATGGAGAAAACTTTCATTGGTGTAAGGTGTGAATTTTTAGGGGTATTTATTGGCGCAAGGTGTGAAATATGAGGGGTATTTATTTTGTGAACTCTGAGGGGTATTTATTCTACCAAAATTGCTCAGGACATGCACCATGGAGCAGAGTTTCATTGGCATAAGGTGTGAACTTGACGGGTATTTATTCTGCCAAAATTGCTCAAGACATACACCCAATCTAATCCATTTAGATCAAAGTGAGAATGGAACCCTCATGGACAACAAAACACTTGTTCACCTCACCAGTGAGTCAATCATCCATTAGTAGGAAAAGCCATTTTATCCTATATATTGTTGAAGCATTTTCTTTTTCATATTAATAAAGGCTCTGTTTTGAGGGTTTTCCACAAATATTTGAATGTGGTTCTTCTTTATGGTTAAATATTCGACGTTTTATTCCAAAATTCAGAATTTGTTTCAGATTTCAAGTATTCCAAAACCTTTCTTTTTTTTCCCCGGGAAAAGTATCATAATTTTCATTATCAAGGAAAATTACATGTTGTAAATGCCATAGGCATATGAAGAAAAGTGACCGTGGTCATCTGAGAACTATTTTGTATTGTAGGAATCTATACAAGAAACCCAGAGAAGGGTGTGCTGATAGTATCTGATCATATACATTATTATTTACAGATTCAAATTTTTTCAAAATTTCACCCATTGTGATTACTGTTCTGTAGACAAAAAATAAATAACAGAGATAGATACGTTAGGGATTTTCAACCCTCTGCAGTTCTTGATCCATGTATGGTCTATGGAAATACTGGTAGATCTATTCTAGTGTGTGCTCCCTGATCAACCATTCCCCTCTAGGATGATGCGTTGCCACTTTTGAAAGCTGGTCTGCAGGTTAATTGCACTCCCTGTAGATATGAGCACATGAAACATGATCAAAATGTTATTTTAAAAATGAAACATCATCGAATATGGTTCTTAGTTTATATGCATGGCATGTAGAAATGCAGTTGAACCAGTTAATAACAATATCGGAGTCCCCATAAACTTGTAAATATCTACAGTTTTTGTTTATAGCAAAATATAAAAGATGATGAAGTGTAAGGAGCTCTACAAAGTTATTTGTGCCATCTCCCAACCTCATACAAATATGGAAATAATGTGTCTTAGATATATGGAGGATAATGCCACCACCACAACCTTGTTCCTGTGATGATCTGTCAAAATAGGCCCAAGGGTATGCTTTGTCTATGACCTCCGGGGTGATGGTTCAAATCTTGGCAACCTGTTCATCAACCGGAATTTCCATATAACTGTTACAAATCTTAGGAATAATCAAAGGCCAGACTATATGCTTCCCATGAAATATGTTGTTGTTCCTGCTCATCCACATGTGCCATCACACCATTAATGGAAGATTTCGAGATCTTGGGTTTGGAGCTTCAGCCCACCACCGGTTCCAGGCATTTAGTATACCATCGCCAGCCCAAGTAAGTGATAAATTAAGAGTGTGTAACACCTGTGCCTAGACTTGTTGTGTTGTAGGGAAGGAGAGAAAGAGATGGTGATTTGATTCCTCCCCCTCATGACATAATACACACCATGTAGGTCCTTGAAAGGATCGTTTTTTGAGATTAGTTCTGGTTGGGGTTTTGTCCATATTGATGTTCCACATCAATATGACAAGTACCCAATGGGCCTTTTAGCTTCCATATGTAGCTCCACCAATTATCCAAAGAATAAAGTTTATGGCTATCATGGATAATAGGATATCCATCGTTTGGAGTATAGATCCCCTTCTCTGCAAAACCCCAAAGCAGTTTGTCATCCTCATCCCTTAGTCTCACATGGAATTCAATTAAAGCCACTGAATATCTCCTCCACTCCATATGCCACTGATCTGGTATATCTAGGGCCTCCATTGGTATATGTAGTGGTGTTGTATAGGTCCCTAATTTGTGTGATGTTTGCCACTCCATTATGATTTAGGAAGGAAATCAAGCCAGGAGAGAGATGGTGTGAGTTGCCGCAACCAATCCATGGATCAGTCCCAATGCGGACAGACATGCCGTTGTCGATCTGCCAAGTAAGACTCCTTCTTATGATGGGAAGGGTATTTATAACAACCCTCCAAATCACTAATATTCCTTTCTTGTTCCAAGTAGGTAATATTAGCCAGTCCATGATTGTGTCTGACCATATGTATTTATAGGTAACCACCTTTGACCAAAGGCTCTTGTGCTTCAGGAGAAGGCATCCTAATTTGGTTGCAAGTGCTTGAGCAAAGGCAGAGAGGTTCTTGAGGACCCAACCTCCCCATTTTTTGGGAGTTGCAATTCTACTCCATTTGACCCACACATAGCGTTTTCCCTCTTTGTGACCCTTCCATAATAACTGGCGGCAAACTCGTTGAATCCTTTGTAATATACCTGGGGGATCTAGGCGAGAGACATCCAGAAGACTAGTGTTGCTTCCAGAACCGATTTAATGAGCACCAGTCTACCTGCTCTGGGTAGCAGATAAAGGCTCCAAATATTTAATATTCTTTCCACCTTAGCAATCAACCAGTTCCAATCTGCAATTCTGTATCCATCTACTTTTACCCTGAAACCCAAGTACTTCAATCCATCCTCCATTGTCAGGTTTTGGAAGGGGAAGTTTTGGAGTACAAGAGAGATATAGTGGATTTGGACCCATTTATTTCCATCCTTGTTGCAGCACAAAAAGCATTCAGCACTTTAGAGAGAGTGTTGTTGTCCTGAATGCCTCCATCTAAGAAGATGAACATGTCATCCACAAAGAGAAGATGTGTTAGAGTGCATTTCTCCATGATCTTGAGACTCTTGAGCCTCCCGGCTCTTTTTTCCGATGCAATCAGCCTACTTAAGCCTTTCATCACAATAAGAAAAGGCAATGGGGAGAGAGGACACCCATGCCTGATTTCTTGCTCTGCCTGAAAGGAATCGGAGATTGATCCATTGATTAAGGTTCCAAAGGATACAAATGTAAAAACATTATCCTTCTGATAAAAACTAGTGGAAAGCTTAGGTGAGTAAGGATCATCCTTAAGAATAACCAGTTGACCCTGTCAAAGGCCTTTGAGAGGTCAATCTTGAGCATCACCCCTTTAAGCTTCTTCTGTTTGATGGAGTGTAAGGCCTCTTGTGCTGTGCCGATGGCCTCAAGGATTTGTCAATTGTGTAGGAAGGAAAACTGTTCCGAGGAGATGTTACCCGATATGATCAGCTTGATGCAGTTAGCAATGATCTTCGCAATAATTTTGTATAGGTAGTTACATAGGGATATAGGCCTGAAGTCATTGAAGGATGGCGGGGAGTCCATCTTCGGAATGAGGGCTATATAGGTGGAATTTATAGGTTCATAGATTCTACCCGATGAAGGACATGCCTCGATCACGTCGGGTAGATCCGATCCAATAATGTCAAAGAATGTAAGATAGAATTCCACGGACCAATCATCTGGCCCCAGACTTTTGTCCTTCTTAAACCACTTCAAGGTGCCCTCCAGTTCCCCCATAGTAACAGGTTTTATGAGATCCTCCACCAAGTCAGGTTCCACAAATCTGGGAAAATGCCCTGCAATGTGAATGATATCAGCTAGAGGTGTGCTTGGTGGGGCTTTGAACAACTGCTTGAAGTGAGCATTACCCAGCCATGCCAGTTGATTATAAGTTTTAGCAATTAGACCTTGTTTCGTAGGCATTTTCTAGATAATATTGCTGGATTTCCTTCCATTTGCAAATTTATGGAATAATTTTGTATTTCCATCCCCCGCTTGTAACCAAATTTCCCTGCTTCTGAGTCTCCAAGTTTCTTCCCGATCCAATAGAATCTTTAATCTCTGGGTTTCCAAGTTCACAAGGTGTAGTTTTATTGTTATAGAGGTGTACCCTCTTCCCTGTTCATCCGTTAGAGTGGCGAGCTGATTTTCAATGACATTAAGGGTATGTTCCTCCTTGGCCTTTTTCCTTCTGGCCCAATCTATGGATAATCACTTGAGTTTGATCAAGTTACTATAGAAACCCTCAGCCTTCCTCTGGACATTTGGTAAGGGATGGGCCTTCCAAAATTCCAAAACCAACCTGAGATATTCAGGGTCCTTTAACTAGGTCGAATTAAACTTAAAAGGGGCCCTAGGTTTTTTAAAGGAGCTTGCAACTTCTAGATAAATAGGGGAATGATCCAATATTCCTCCAGTGCCCACCCACTGTCTGTAATTTGTGAGGGAAGTAAGCAGATTTTCATGAATGAGATACCTATCTAGCCTCCTCCCCAGAGCTGTATCTCCAGTCCTTTTGTTGTGCCAGGTTGCTAGCTTTTTGTTCATAGGGACACCAATAATACCATGTTGCTCCAAGAGGATGTCGAGCTGATCCGAGAGTGGATCTAGCTGCGAGTGGTGTCCACAGAATTCTTCATGTCCGATGGAGAACTTAAGATCTCCCCCTAGAATAGTGGATTGGTCTATCAGGGGATTCTCAAGGAGGTGCTGCCAGAAATCCAATATACTATGATTGGGTGCATGAATGTTCATAATACAGAGATTTCTGCCTAATTCAACTGAAAATATATGGATACCCATGAAACCCTGACCTCCCTAAGCCGATGTAACCTTGATGGTTTGAGGGTTTATCCCGAGAGCTAGACCCTCGGATCTCTCAGCAACATCCAGGGCTTGAAAGTGCCACCCTGGCATGATAGTTAGAAGGGTCCTAACAATCAGCTCAAAGCTACCTAGAGTTTCTTGAAGAAAAATAATGTCACAAGGCTCACAGCTCAAGAGTTTCTTAAGGGATGATTTTTTAGAGGGACTAGCTAATCCCCTACAGTTGACGGAGAGCCTCTTCATGGGGGAACATTGCCAAGGGTGTCTGGTTCTCTAAGTACCCTTTCAATAGTGTTCTGTTTGCCCTGAGCTACATCATCCCCAACAATCTTAATGGCTTTGGACATCTTGGAAGGCCTCCCCGGGTGGGTTTATGCTCAACATTAGAGGGTGTGATGCCAAATCCAAGCGAGAAAGGGATTGCCTAGTGGCGGGAATGGAGGTTGTAGGAATCTCAAACCAAAGAAGATGGGGAAATAGGATTCTGTTTGAGCCCCTGTCCAAGGATAGTTGCCGAGGGGGTGGTGGAAAAGATAGGAAATGGGTGATCAAGTGCACAGATAATGGGAGAGGTAACCAAACAAGGTGAAGATGCAGATGATGCCAATGAGAAAAAAATATTGATTAAAATTCAGTGCAGAGGATAAGGGAGAAGAAACTATACCCGATGTAGGAGCAGTGTTTGTAGTAGACTGGGATCTAGTCATAGGAGTGGAGATTGGCGACATTTGGGAAGCATTGGATGGTTGAGCAGTGACCCCACCCACATCCTTTGGACTATCCGGACCTGTGGGCTGCTCATCCATAATCAGGTCTTTCGTCTGGCGATGTTTGGTTCCCTTTGTAGCAGCTAGAGTAGTAGGCATGAGCAGTGGGCATTCTTTGAAAAGATGTCCAACCTTATGGCATCATCTACACTTGAATGGAACGCCTTCGTAACAGTGATTTTGTTAGTGAGAGAAATGCCTCCAATGTAGGGTAATATTTTCCTCCAGGCCTTTTCGCAGTGTCCAAATGAACCAGAATGCGAGCCATAGTCATATTCCCTGACCTTTCATAGGACTGATCATGTTCCAAATAGGTACCTAGTGTGTTGCTTATGCGCTTAAAAACGACTAGAGTCCAGTATTGCATCGAAAGGCCTGGTAATTGAACGCAAATTGGCCTAGCTCCCATCTGTTCCCTCTTAAGATCAAATAAGGGATCCCATCTTTTCAGCAGAACAGGGGCTAATTCGATATGCCAGAATCTACAGAGTATCTAGTATGTGTACTCTTCCTTGTGGAAACGAAGGGCAAACCATCTTCGCGTAAGCACTCGAATGGTGGGTAATTCTTTGAGTAAAGAACCCCAAATCTCCGAGGTCCAGAGACGAAGTCTCTCCACAATATAGTTTCGCCCCCGAACTCGGCCCACCAAGACCTTCTTTACTGCATCAACAACTTCCCCCATTGAGAGGTCTTCGCCCAAGGATAGGTTAATGTCCATATCGACAGCTTTTAGGCACCTTCCTTTCTTTAGCTTGCTAGATCTGCGAGCCATCAGATAGTCCCAAAGATATCCCCGTATGCCCTAGTTAACCATCTATGGGGTGGATGGGGTCGATTTAGGGTTTGGGACCGGGGAGCTGAAGCATCCAGAATGGATAGGGGTGCTGGGAGATGGGCCACCAGGGTTAAGGGTACTACCAGATAATGCAGGGACAGGGTAGGTACCAGTCCCAAGAGGGGGGATGCCAGAGGAGGAAGGGTTGTAGGGCGGGGTAGAGATGTGGGGTAGATGGGGCAGCGGCATGTTGAAAGTGGGCAATGGTTGTAGGCAGGCACCGAGGAGATTCAAGGTAGCCGGGGAAAGTGGTGGGCAGTCCAAGCCAGAGGCGTATTCGATGTTGATAGAGGGTGGAGGATGGGCATAGATGGCCCAAGTTGGTCCAGTGCAGAGCTAGGAGCTGACAGAGGTTGTAGAGATGCGGCAAAGGGACCACAGCCCAACATGAGACCAAATGACCTCATGGGGATTGGGGTCCTCGGTATAGACCACCTCGTCCCGGTCCATTGCAACTAATAGGAAAACGGTCGATGGTGGTTATGGGCTGCGAGGAAGGCGGGAGGACCACAGGAACGGAAAATGCCAGAGAGCCCGCGGGAAGGAGGTAAGGTTTGACAGAGTTTGGTGAGATGTGGAGGTTAACCCTAACCATCAGGTGCCTGGCAGTAGTGCCACATTAACTCCATTATCGCCGACCATCAAAACTTCACTAGGGTTTCTTTTCCTCTTCATCTTTTGCCATCTTCAAAACAAATATTTGTTTGTGTTCTTGTCTATATTTTTGTTTGGAATAATTTATAAAGATATAACAGTCAGGTGGTTTCAGATTTTAGTTGTTTCATCAAGTATATTCCAATATAATACTGTATTCCAGCTTTGTTTATGAGACAATATTTGTTCAGGAACCTAACATGTCATATTTGGCCATGATATAACTGTTTACTATTTTAGTATTACAGTGACTTGATCAATGGACATAGGGTGATTGTAAGAGATTAACTGTATACATGAGATATATTTTGGGTCTGTTTGGGTACACCAAACTTTATTTATAAGATATTCAATACCTGATCAGGTACACCAAACTTTGTGTATAAGATCTCCAATAAAGAGAGTTACTTTACTTCATTGTTACTCCAGAATGAAGTCTTTTCTCTTAACCTGTCATTAACTCTGTCAATATTTTTATTTTAACATGTTCTTTAATTTGTTTAAACCATCAGCAGATTGTTTTTGTACTTGGTGCATTTTTAGTGGGAAGATACCGTTTTGTTTGAAAGCTTTATTTAGTTTATTTTTTACACAAATGTTCTTATGAACAGTATTTCTATGGATGTCACGGTTTGTTAAAAGTGAGGACTCATAAATAGTGAGCACCTTATTCACATCCACCTACTCATTATTTAAAATTTATATTGAATCACAATGCAGGAAATTCCAGGGATGCTCCTCGCTTTAGTGCTCTATTCTGATTACCTAAAGAACAGGGATCTTGGCAATGATACAAAATTGCCTGTTATGAGGGGCTGCAAGTATTTTTCGCATGCACTTTCAGGATATACGACTGGTTTGATTGCTGCTCTTGCTACAGGAGTCTTGACACGATTACCACAGCCTACACTGCTGTATTTTGTATTGATTAGCATCATGCACTTTAAACTGGATAACTTGCAAGTTAAACATATATTTCTTTGGCATCTTCATTGTGCTCTGGTATTTAGTTACAAACTAGAAAGTTTTCATGTCATTGTCTACTTTGAGAATATGAATGAACTTGCATAGATTCCCCTTGAGAATATCCTATTGGGAACCTGTTTTAATTTTTTCTTGTCAGTCCACTCACTTATTTCTTCAATTTTCTTTTTAGTATCCCTAGATGAAATGGCAATTTTTTAATTTTTGGAATGGGTTATAGTTGTTAGGAAGTATTGAATAGTTCATAGAATTCCTTCTTTCATGTATGAATGTAGTTGTTTACCTTTGGACACATTTTAATAGAAAGTGTATTCTGTCTCCAATTAAGAGATTTTTGGAATTTCCTTGCACTATATTATAATTAGTATTTTGACCTTTAATCAAAATGAATGAGTACGTCTTCCATAATTTTCCAGGGTTCTAACATTAGAAAATACTCTGACTGCATTTGATTTCATGTATAAAACGTATTTTCCCGTTGGATGTTACATGGTATTTCTGATGCCCGCCTCTAGTATTGTTGTCGTTTGGAGTCAGTGAGTTTACACCAGATTCTTTGTTTAGAGACTTGAGGTGTTTGGATGTTTCTAATATTGTGTAATTGCAGTGATGAATGGACTGATAAGTTTGACCCAAGTAATGGTACACAACTTTTGTTTAAGGTCCATTTTTGTCGATTTAACTTCATCCTATTGCCATTGAAAAATTAGAGCCTTCAAGGTCATGCACATTTGATCTAGAAGACTAATAATACCCACAAATGGTCATTTCTCATTCAAAAATTGAAAACACAGTGAAGGGAATTAGAAAGATGGAACCGGTTGTTTTGTAGTGGTCCACTATAAGTAACGTCTAAGAGTCTGTTTATGAAATATAATGCCCAGAAATTGATACACAGACACAACACTTCATAACGGTGCTTGTATCACCTTCAAACCCTAAACCCCATAAGCTGAGTGGTCAGAGCAGCCAGATCTTGTTTATGACTAGGTTGAGAAAACGTCCTCTTACTGGTTTCAAGATCATTTTGACCTATATCATCGATCATTCCAGAGTGCACCTTTCCCAGGCCCCAAAATTGTCCCTCAGCGTTGACTTCATGTGGATTTGTTAGAGGTTTGTTGTCTACATTTCCTTTTAAAAATCGAGTGCATGAATGATTGTCCACATGTTCATGAAGAAGAGAACATCTTTGCATTTGATGTGGTCCAGAGAGAAATTTTTTATTTGGTCAAGTCTGTATTCTTCATCAATTATTTTCTTGACATCATTTTCATTCTTGGCACTGTAGTTGTATATGTCATTGAGGGTTTCATTACAGGTTTCATCAATCTTCTGCGTTGTCTAACTTTGTTATTGTCAACAATAGAGCCATCTAGAGGTGGAAATGGATCTGTTGACTGAAAGCTTCAATAATTGTGTGTTTATAACATACCCTTTGTTCGTCTACCAAAGAATATCCATCACATATGTCAATAAAATTTTGTTCCAGATGAGTATTGACAGTAAAAGGAAGAGACTTCCCAGTCCCATCAGGCTTGAGGAATAAATTCAGATTGTGGGCATAAAAAATAGTAGGACTGTCGGATTCCATGATATAGGATCTTTGAGGATTGAACTATAATATTAATTTTTTCTTCACTCAGCTAATAATACTGTTCACATTATTACTTCACTGGCTTTGAAAAACCTTTTGAGCTTATTGACCTCAAACTGTAGGAAATCATGATTACTTCCATTTATTTCTTACATGATCATGATTAACATCAAAGTGCAACGTGGGGGTTACATTACTCCTCAAACTCACAATGAAATGTTGAGGTGCCAAGTATATTACCATGAAAGTCTACAACTCCCTTAATTTCAGTGTCTATGAAAGTAGGATTAGTGTGATTGAACTATATTTCTGTGACCTCAAAAGTGTTTTCAGGATTTAAATTATCAGCAAGGGAAGCATGATCTTCATCATCCTTTTCATATGGTTGATCTTTTGGGGTAGAAACATGGTTTCTACCTGTCTAGAACTGCATATGGGTTGTATCATTGGTGGAAATATTAAAAAATTCTTCATTTCCTCTGTTTATCACTTTGTCATGTAGGAAATCATGACTAGAATCCTTACAATGGTGATTTTTTTATCATGCTCCTTGTTTTCATGCAAATCATTCATAGAATCTAGGACAGATACATCAACACATAGTTGTTCTTTGATGAAGATGGGGTTTAATGTGGGGCCACGTTGGTCACAAGTAGCCTGTCCATCAAGAACTAATCTTGTGAATTTGGAGGGTCTTTTCCAGTGATACTGTTATCATCTTCAAGAGAGGTGGGAGCTTCTTCTTCTTGTACGTCTACCACAAGGTCTTGAAAGGTATTTTCATATCATTGGAATCTAGGGCCCCAATGCTTGAGAAAGCCCTCAATTAGACTAGCAATAGAAGACATTCCCTTTGGACTACCGGATCTAACCCAAGACTTTTGTTTTTCCTCAAGATAGTATAGAATTAACCTCATGCATAACGTATATATATTCTTTTGAGAAGAGTATATATATTATTTTTAATCCATGTCCTTGCCTTGCTGGACCTTGAGAGGGGTATATAGATTCTTCTCAATGGAAAATAGTTTATGTTTGTATGATTGTTTATCATCTAATCATCTGCAGAATATCATAGTGCAAGGATTGTTAGGGGATCTATATTCAAAAGAAGGCTTGAAGATAATATCCACTATCAAATCAACCAAGGGTAGGCTTAAAAGATGAAATTGAAAAACATTTTACTTCTTAATTCTCACTACAAAAGAATTTTCAATTGCAAAGACTAAGCACAAAGAATATTGTGTGACTAGTCTTTGACCTTGGGTAAGCTAGTTGCTACCCTCTCAAACATGATCAATGATGATGGTAAGTCTTGGGATTAGACAGATTCCAATGTGAATTCTATAATGCTACCTAGTACTTTGTCAATCAAAACATTTTGTATAGGTTTACAATGAATCCATCACAAGAGCAATCATTGAGAACCAATAATTTAAGTTATTGATGTTATGCATAACAATTGTTGTTATATTCGATATTCCGCCAACATGACATGCAGATTTTGTTTCTCAATGTGTATTCATGTATTAATTCAACTGTTTTCAAACTATTTTATGTGATCAATGATATGCAGAGGCACTTTCATGGGTGCTTCAGATCCTAAAAGGCTGAACTTGCATAAACAGGAGTCTATATATAAAAGTGAAGATATGGCAGGAAATAAATTCTATCATGCTCTAATAACCAACTAGGGTTTTGGTGAACAGCCTTTTGAGAATATAGTCCAACGGTTCTTATGTGTATTTCTATTCCTGTAGCAGGATAGTTCCAAGTTCCACCAGGATTTGATTTAGACAACTTCCAAGAAAGCCATTAAGGTAATTTTTACATGTATTAACTACAACTACAGACTATTTTAGCACACTTTGTCTTGATGTTCTTTGTTTGTCACTAAGGATTGATGAGGATCACTGTTTCATTGATAGCTTTGTGCACAAACATTAATGATTAAATAGGTTATTTTAATAATACCACAGTTGTGTGTATTTGTTGTGATTACCCTTTTATTCCCAAAATTGGTTAGGTCTCACCAAAATCATCCAACACCTTATTCATCTTTCCACTTAATTTTCCCCAACAAACAATTCCCTATCTAATGCAAAAGGCTTATGGTGGGTCACACCATCTTTAATGACGTGAATTTGTGTCATACATTATGACAATATTGTTTCTTGTGTCACTTTAGTATAGGTGACATATTTGTCAGAGGTTGACTGCAACCAGGAAAAGCCATTTTGGGATCTTGTGATTTGATGTGAGCTATTACAGGAAAGGTCCTGAAAGGCTTGCCTTGGTTCTGTTGTTAAAATCCTAGGTCATTAAAGTAATGGTCAAGTTTTGAAATTAGTGTACATGAAACAATTGTGTGTGGTCTAATTTGAGGGTCAATAAATGGAAAGTCAATAAGAGGACAGAATTGTCTATATATGTGGTGATAGAGAGATTATAGGAAGTGAAAGGTTATTGGGCAAATAAAGAGTCATAGGAATTGGAATGTTTAGTGTTAAAAGCTCTATTATGTGTTCATGTGCTTCCAAATCCATTTTCTTTTGCTCTGTCTTCGTAATAAAATTGTCAGTGTCTCATTTCATAGTATTTTTGTCTTACTGAATGATCTATGTGATCCAGTTCCAATGATAACATGATGCTAATTTGCTTCAATTTTGACCTAGCGTCAGAGCTGAAGCATGTGTTATTGGAAACCAGAAGATGGATAGCTTTGAAATATCTAAATTGAGAGCAACACAAATCACGAGTTAATTCATAGTGACATTTGTGGTCCTATCAAAACAAAATCACTTTGAGGATCAATCTACTTAAGCATCTCTACCATGTGAGCCCTAGAACTCTTGTTTCTAGGAAAAAGCAAACTGTAAAAAATAATAGTTTCTGGGAATCTATTGAAACTTACTCTGTAGCAATCCCTAATCACTATAACGACCTAGATACACCTGTCATCAAATATAGACCCTTAGATATATTGACTGCTCAACGGACTATGAATCTCAACAATAGATTTTATTCAAGGTTGAATATGCTAGATGAATGTATTGTACTTCTGGAAAAATGAAGCCCATATAGAATCAAGATGTACCCTGACTGTCATACATAATCATACTAATAGTAACATATTATGACTTCCTAGGATATCAAAGAAACTGCTTTAATATTCTATACAGTGGTAGACATATGGCAAATACTTTGAAAACCTTGGTAGCTTTGCTTAAGCTATTAAGCAAGCCTTCGAACTTCTTATCAGCAAGTCTTCCATCTTTCAACTTCTTCCACATGCATCTTCTCATATGAGTTATCAATACTGTAAATCAGTGATATAGAATTTTGACAGATATCACTCAAAGACAAACCCTAGGAACCACCAAGAACATTGACTCTCAATCTTGATGTGCATTATACTACCCTGCAATCATTATTTCACAATTGTGTATGCAGTAGTACTGACTCATGTATAGTGATCTCAATGTCAAGACTTTCACAATTCTCAGCCTTTGCAAAATGCATACAACACCTGCTCTCAACAAATGTAACTATCTGAAAGTATTTTCAATAGAATATCTGGAGAAGCAATTGAAGTGACCTTTTGAGCTATTTCTTTAGAGAAAATGACTTGATATTTCAATCTCCAGAATGGATATAGCAATATTCATTAGTAGCAAGCCACCAATCAATTATGATCAAGTGAACAAGGCAATCATCATAGTGTTCCAAGGGTGATCTTCACAAGATGAAAAGCTGAGGGCATACTACCTCAAATTATATTCTTCATATTTGAGCCACAGAGGTATTTCAACTAATAAAATTAGATCTTCAAAGATTGACACAATACAAGGGTGTGATCAACTTGAACCCCATATGGTGCTTTTGTCATTTATCTTCATCCTCAGGATTGTGCCATTTATATTTATATCATATACCATCATCTATAGGGTTTAATGTGCTAAAGACTTAACCTTGTCAATGTTATTTCTATGCAAGGTTCTTGTCAATTTATAACCCAGATCTAAGGATATATATCATAGATACTGATTTCAGGGCACTGAGATAAGGTCACATTACAGGAGCAAGCTATTTCTGGCTAGATTAGAGTTCAAACTGCTTCAAATAATAATCACAGGTGCAAGCTTGATTAGTACAAAGTTAATGAAACCTGAATTATGTTATACTATGAGGTTACAACAGTACAAATATGTTATAGATGAGAATTGTAGTCACTATCATAGGATTTGTAGAGTATCAATTTCCATGTGTCATACCTTATCCATCGTATCATGGCCAATCTGTAGTTTGAACAGAATTTTACATATCAAGGTGTTGTGTAGATATAATGAGTGATTGTCATAAGACTGGAGAGATCTGTAGTGATTCTTATGAACACAAGGCAGGCCAGAGTTTATAGAATGCAAATCATAAAAGTGAGTCATAGAAACAATGCAGGTCGAGGATCTTAAAGGGCTGAAACACTTTTGTAATGATGAACTGAGATAATGCCAATTATTGAGAAGGTTTGCTAGCAAACTGTTACAACCTTTTTTATTTGCTCCTGGACCCCTACCTGACTGTGGTCTTCCTTCAAATATCTTTGTTCCAATTTGCTGATGGTTTGGACTATTATCTCCCATCCAAAAGATCCAACGCCTACGGCCTCCTGCCATCATTTCAGCCTCCTGTCCAAGGCTGTCAAGGCTTGCGGCCTACTTGTAACACACAGCTAGGGCTGTGGCCTATCGTAGGAGAGAATAATCCAACTATGACAAGCCCAAACATCATGCAGAACTCCCTCTCGGATGCATCTTCCTCCTTGTTGCAGTTTGGACCTATGAGAGATTACAAAGCAGTCCAAAACACATGGAAGAGTGCTTGACCTAGCTGCGCTCTAGCCTGGGCATATGTGGCCTAGAGAGAAGGATTTTGGACCCTCTAAACTACTTACCAATAATTTATTGTAGCATCCCTCTTTCTGTGGCTTGTAATAGAGATTGAACACACTAAATGACACAAAAAAATACCTAATGAGCATATCTCTGACTGCGGCCCTGTCCAACAAGAAACTCACTCTCATAATGAAGAGTTAAACTTCCTAGACAATCCTCTAGCCTCCACCCATGGTGCCTTAGACCTGCGACTCTCTCCCAAGGAAAATGCACCCTAAATAGGGATAAACATCTTCATAAACTTGACTTTGACACCTACGTCCTTGCCTTAGATGTCCACCTTTTTCAGAGGCATGGATTATGCACTTGGATGTGTCACAATGTGGTGAGAGGACACCTCTATATATAAAATTCAATGGGGGCTCATCGGACGTGACCATTAGGCTTGATGAGTTGACATAAGGATGAGGCTGACCTTGTAAATTTACTTGAGAAAATAAATTCAAAAACCCATTTTCCTTATCCAAATTTGGTGATATTTAGATCAATTTTGGTCTTATCGAAGAGAGGAATTAAATGTTGCAATAATATTTCCCATAGCAGCTGTCCAAAGTAGAATTTGGCCCTATTTGCCAATTTTAACAAACCAACATGATGGATTCTAGCTAGATTAACCCTCTAGTTGTGCAAGGAAATTTTGGGTTGACAGACTTACCTTTTATAGGACCTAGTTCATTCTAACAAACAAGAAATGCTTGAGAATCAGTGCCCTGTGTCATTTTCAAATGCTGCAATGGATTATCAGTTCTCCGGAAATGTTCTCGAGGCAACTGTTACAAAAATAACAAAAAAATATCTTTGGTCACTTCACAGAGATTGTTTTCCTTTATAAATAGAGAGAGATTGTTTTTACAATACCTTCTTTTGTTTGTGGCATGTAAGTAGATCTTGAGAGTAATATAGAATAGGAAAACCAGTTGGTTAGCTTGTGATAAAAGTGAGTAATTGCTTGGACACCAACTTCTAACCCTGCCACATTCTTCTAAGAACATTGGATCCAGAAATCTCCAAGGCTTCAACTACACTGATTATGTCATAGAAGTTGGAAGAACCAGAGATGCCATGGATGTGTAACTGTTAACATTTTGAAGATGATTGCACATGTGTCTTTCAAGGTTCATCACCAATCATAGTGAAAACAACAAATTTTATCATTAATATAGTTCCTCGGTCATGGATATCAATCAAGCCTAGTTAGCCTTACTTGCTTGGTAAGGAGATGAGGCTTCATGTTTTCCATCTTGTTTTCCCCAAAGAAAGTTATTCTGTGAGTTTAAATTATTCATTACTTTCCCCTTTTACAAGCAAACACTTGGTAAAAAAAGGATTTCACACTTGGGAGTGTTTTGTAGGATAAAGGGGAAGGTGAGTGGGTATCCTAGTAGTAGTTTCATTGGTCTTATCATCATTACACCACTTTTCATATGGGTCTTCACAATAGAGAATGACCATTACACTTTGTTGATTTATAAGAAATGATTTGGTTGAGTGACTTGGTGCAAATTCACTACGATATATGTCATTTATAGATCAATAAATGTCAAACGATTTGCCTTGTATGGATCATAGTAGAATAACTGAATTGTTTCAGAGATATGGGAATGATGACCTTATATTGTTTGACCTGTCAGAGATAGCAGACCAATGCCAAGCAAAGAAATTACACATTATATATGATAAGTGGGATCACCCATGACAATCTTTACTTCAACCTAATCTAGGTGAATTTGAGGGGCCTGCTCTCATAATTACTTTTGAAGAGACTATGCCAAGTATGGAGGAAATATGCATTCTCCATCTTAATCCTCCATGGAAACTTCGAGGTCAAACCCTTAGCTATGGATCAGGCTTACTGAGTTGTACCTGCTATGTGACCTTCCATTGATAATTTCTTATGGATTTCTTTGTTTATTTGATCCTTTGGGTTTGGTCCTTAATACGTCTTGGAACCCTGGTCATTTTATACCTTCAAGATCACCAAGAGAAAAAATTTATTATTTACGAGGTAAAAATTTGCTTGGGAGGTTCCAAGATCAATTTCTTCCACTTTCTGTTAGCAAAACTCTTTCTTGGGGCTCATCTGATTCTACAATTATTTGTACGCCTTTGAAGTCTAACTCTACAAAAGACGCTATTCAAAGTGGTGATCAGAGAATCAAATGATTATTTAACAAATTTAAAGATCATGGTTTTGTTGTATTGTTGGTTTTTATGTCAGTTGAACATGCGTTATTGTCAACTCGAGAAACAAGATTATCATTTCCATGCTAGAAATATGTTGTCTCTATGGGTCCCATATTTTCCATTCCAAGGAGTTTATTTCCAGAAAAAAAAAAAGTGGAGAAAATTTCAAATATCAAATCTATTTAGTAGCTCAAGTGTTGCGACAAAATTGCATACTATAGATGTATGCATAGTTGAAGATGGGAGCGAAATTACTGACAAATGGCTTGTTGCCATTACCTTTGGCTCCGGACAGACAAGTGTGGCATTGGACATGAGGTATATGTCTTACAACTTGGCTCAAATTGCTGGTGTTGCTATAAATGTGTCCTAGAATGGAAAAACTACGAGGGGTTGTTTAGATAATTGCATCTTATCCCCCCTTCCATTGAATTTCTCAGTCAGCATGCTAGTGATGATCATTATATGTTTTCTTATATGCCACAATGTGAGGCAATATCTATTTGAAAATGAAGCCTTCGTAACTGATTTAGGAAATAAACATGACACACATAATCAACTTATCGCCTCTTGGAATAAGGAATTGTTGGCTTTTGTTCACGATTCCTATGTGGAATTAATGGTCGAAATTCAAAGACTTAGAAAGAATCCTTTAACTTCACGTTTGGACTTATCTATTGCTCAAGTTGTGAGTGGGATCTTGCAGATCTCTACTAATAAAGTTTATTCGTTTTGGCCACAGGAAGCCTAAAAGACTATCTCCTAATCAACTTCAATCTATTGAAGGTTTTATGAGTACTTTGAAAATTCCAAATGTTGAGTGGAAATGTCTGATAAAGGAAGTTATAAGGCCTTTTTACTCACGTCTTGTTGAACTACTTGTTTGGAAAAAATGTTGTTGTTTGGTTGTGTTTGTGCTATGCGTAAATCTAACACATGTTAGATTTTCTTCACCTTGTAATGTTGTTATTGACAACATGCTTCTATTTTGGCTCGAAGAAATCTAGCATGCATTAGATTTTTTTAACTACAATGTGGTTGTTGGCAATATGCCTTTGTTTGTGCTAGAAGTAAATATTACCATGTGCTAGATTTCTTTTATCTAGAAATATTATAATGTGTTTGTGTTTGTGCTAGAAGGAAATCTAGCATACATTAGATTCCTTTCACCCTTCTATGAGTTTATTGACAATGTGGTTGTATATGCATTAGAAGGAAATCTAGTGTGCACTAGATTTCTTTCACTTTGCAATGTTGTTGTTTGCATTTCAATTGTTTGTGCTAGAAGGAAATCTAGTATGTGTCACATTTCCCTCACCTTACAATGATGTTATTGGCAATGTGCTTGTGATTGTGCTAAAAGGAAATCTAGTATGTGTTAGATATCTTTTTCCCTAGAATGTTGTTGGTAATATGTTTCTGTTCTTGCTATAACAAACTCTAGCATGCGCTAGATTCTTTAGCCCTACAATGTTATGTGTTTGTGTTTGTGCTAGAAGGAAATCTATCACACACTGGATGTCTTTTGTCTTGCAATGGTGTTTTTGGCAATATGCTTGTTTGATCTAG
The DNA here is from genome assembly GCA_000404065.3 of Pinus taeda. NCBI lineage: Eukaryota > Viridiplantae > Streptophyta > Pinopsida > Pinales > Pinaceae > Pinus > Pinus taeda. The sequence goes on from APFE031109118.1 coordinate 182,438, forward strand.
AAGTAAATCTAATATGTGGTATTTTTCTTTCACCCTACAATATTGTTATGTGCTTGTGTTTGCGAGAGAAGGAAATCTAGCATGTGTTAGATTGCATTCACCTTGCAATGTTGTTATTGGTGACATGTTTGTGTTTGAGATATAGGTACAAATAGCATGTTAGATCTAATTCACCTTGCTATATTGTTATTTGAAATATGCTTATGTTTGTGATAGAAGAAAATGTAGCATGGGATAAATTTCTTTTACCCTACAATATTGATGTTAGTAATATGTTTGTGTGTGGTGGAAGGAATTCTAACATGCACTAAATTTATTTTGCAATGCATTATTGGTGTTAGAAACGTACTTGTGTTTGTACTAGAATAAAATCTAGTATGCAATAGATTTCTTTTGCAATGAAATATTGTTGTTGGCAACGTGCTTGTATTTGTGCTAGAATGAAATATAACTTGCATTGGATTTCTTTTTCAATGCAATATTGTTGGAAATGTACTTGTGTTTGTGCTAGACGGAATTATATCACATGTTGGATTTCGTTTGCCCTACAATGTTATTGTTGCCAATGTGCTTGTGTTTATGCTAGAAGTAAATCAAGCGTATGCTAGATATCTTCCACCTTGCAATGTTGTTTTTGACAATGTGATTGTGTTTGTGCTAAAAGAAACTCTAGAATGTGTAAGATTTCTTTTACTTTACAATGTTTTTGTGAGTAATATGCTTCTATTTACGTTATAAGGAAATTTAGCGTGTGGTGGATTTTGTTCACCTTATAATATTGTTATTGGCAATGTGCTTTTGTTTATGCTAGAAGGAAATCTAGCATGTGCTAGATTTATTTGACCATGTAATGTTGCTTCTAGCAATATGCTTATGTTTGTATCAGAAGGAATGATATTGATTGTTAGCTTTCATTTGAGGTGCAATGTTGTTGTTCGAAATGGGATTCTATTGTGATAGAAGGAAAGCTATCACATTATATTTCCTTCATAATGCAATATTGTTATTAGAAATATGTTTGTCGTTATGCTAGAAGGAAGGTTAGGATGTGTTAAATTTCCTTCATCTTGCAGTTGAAAATGTGTTTGTGTTTGTGATAGAAGGAAATCTTGCATGCGTTAATTTTTTTTCACAATGAAAAATTATTGTTGGAAATGTGCTTGTATTTGTGTTAGAAGGAATTCTAGAATGCACTAGATCTTTTTTCTTGTGCCAAAAGGAAAAAGAGCAAGATTTCACCCTCACCAAGGTTAGTGCTTTGATATTGTTCTTGGCAGTGCATTTGTGATTATGCAAGAAGGATACCTAGTGATTACTAACTTTCTTCTAGACACCATTACACTTATGCAACCAATGCTCTAGGAGTGACATTGTTTAAATAATCACAATCGTTAGAGTTATAGCTTTTGATGTGCATTTTTATTGAATTTGGAACAATTTATGAAGATCAATGATAGTGCAAAATAATCGTATATAAATATATGTTATTGTTGGCACTACATTTGTGCTTGAGTTGGAAGGAAAGATAACGGTATAGCTTCCCTTTTGGCACAAACACAATAATCCAATCATAATTATTTGATCCATGGAGAATAATGTGAGCTTTGTATAATTTTGAAGTTTATGAATAAATGTCTTATTGAGGTATACTATATTTTTCTTCCAATGCAATTTCTTTGCTTTTAGAATAAAAATGAGAAATATCTAGTATTTACAGTAACAAAACTTTTATTTGGAAGAAAACCTCTAGTCTGTCTTTCAATTATCAAGTTCAAACATCAAACATCTTCACTAAGAGAAATATAAATATAATTTCTCCTTCTCATGGGGATTTTAGACATCTTATGTAGCATCGATCTTGAAATTTCTTATATTTTCCAAAGGACCATGTTTTGGTTCTTCAACTTCTACATATTTCTTATGATCATTATTCATACACATGCATCAAGACTACAAGAGTCATTTCTAAAGTTAAATAGGAACTTGGTGGTTTGATATGAGGTTATATTTTGCATTCTATGATATTATCTACATCTCCAATTGTCCAGTCTTCATATATATATATGTGTGTGTGTGTGTGTGTGTGTGTGTGTGTGTGTGTTGTAATTTCTGATAGTAGGCACTAGATGGTGGGAAACAATGTTTCATTACATACAATATGACTACCATACTATTTAAATTATTGCATCTATATTACTTTTTTGTAAGTTGTGTTTTTGCGAAAATATAAAGTCACACTTTACATGGTTCAACCTTTTAATTACATGTTATGATTTAATTTTTGTTACAGAATTGATACAAGCTAAAATGGAAAATATAATTTTGGCAAAAGGGGACTATGTTGATCTCCTTATTAATGATTAGGTCATTGTGCTAGGAAGGGTCGAATCTGCATAGTCTAGAACTTATTATGTTGGAGAAAGGGAATGCAGGTTATGTTACAATTTGGTTAATTGGTATCACTCAACCACATTTGATTGATGATGACGTTAATGAAGGGGACATACATCCATGGAAGATCATAGATTTGAGACACAACATAGGTAAATCAAAATATTGAGGCATGTGTTAAATATTATTGATAGTATAGTAAATTTTTTTTGAGTAAATACTAACCTTATTTACATTCGTTTATAGGTGAAAATGCTTCTTCTACATTTTCTATTGGAGACATGGTAGATCTTTTGCAACATGGATTGAAGTTGGCTGATGGCTCCATATCTAATACAAAGCTTGGGCATAAAGTGCATAGAAATATGGTATAGTGGTTAAAATTGAGAAGGTGTTAAAACATGATGCTCCTCTACCACATCCAACAGGATTTGAGCATACATTAGGGGGGTGCATTGGAATCTTACGAGATTTGGCCAGAATCAGATTTGGAGCCTCACTGTGATGATCATACCATAAATATTCCCCAAGATAGGGTTAGATTCATATGTACAAAGGTTTCTCTTACACATGAATTCATGGGAACAAGCATGTGCATTGCCAAAGGAATGCTAGTTAATGTTTACGAGGAGCACATTGTTGAGGGTGAAACACTAGGTGAAATGGAATTTGGTGTTTTTTTGGAAGAGATAGATGGAAATTGTGAGATATAAAGAATTGGGGTTAAGTCTATATACTATTTGGTTAGATGGTTAATAAATAAATTGGTGGACAACAAAGGTGTGATATTAAGGGTCAAGGAAAAGTTCAAGGAGCCACCCAAGGAAATGGTGATATGGGATGTTATAGAGGACATAAATCCCTTAAACAAATGGGATGGGTATCTTTGTAATGAAAAAGATAGAAACTCAATTGATATGCATGTAACAAGGCCATATAGAAGGATTAAACAAGTTATGGCTACAAAACAAATTGCAAAATGTCAAACAAAAATAGATGAAGTGAAAGCAATTCGACTTTTTGCAACAGGTGTATGTTGTAGAAAAGATTGTCTTCAACATGTGGATAGGAATGCCATTGCAGGTGCTAGGAGGGGTATGAAACAAATAAATAAAAATGGTATTAGGGAATTTGTCTTAAATTCACTCATGTCAAACACAGTCATGTGAAAGAGCCATGGCCATGGCCTACCACCTATTGCTAGAAATGTAAAGGACATGAGATTTAATGGGAATATTATTTGTAAGAAAGCCTGGTATAAGATACATAAGATTCCTCAAAGCACATTTTTATAACTACCTACATTATTTCCAACATGGATAGATAAAAGCTATTCATGGTAACACCAACACATGCAAAGCACGAGCTCACACAAAGGCAACCATAGAAATATTGCAGAAAATTGTAATGGATAATTTAGAATTTTCACCAAACAAAACATGTCAAGTTGAAGAAGATGGAACATATTCTCCTTTAATATTTCTTCCTTCGACTAACACACAAAATTCTTTGTTAAAAGAGATCAATGAGGCTCTTCAAAAGCTCAGTTACCCATCAATATCACAGTCAACAATGAGCAAGATTTGGAATACTAAGTTTCGAGATGTGGCATTTTCAAAGAACACAAACTTCAGTGAATGCAGTGAATGTATTGTGTTGAAAGCATAAATGAAGTCTGAAACTACAAAAGAGTTGGAAGAAAAGGCACGAGGTAGGTTGAACAAACATAACAAGATTGTTATGTATAGAAGATAATACTACTATGCCTACATAATTATGTTAGAGCAGTTTCCAAAGGAGTATTTGAGCATTATCCATGATAAAATGGACGAAACAAAGACTTCAATCCCAAGGCTATGTGTCAAATCAAAATCTGTTGTAGTAACAAATTTAGGTTTGTCATTGACAGGTATGCTTACACATGGGAATAAGGCAAGAGGTTTCTGTCATTTCTCTTTACCATTTGTACATATGGGATCACAAGTTACTTGTGCAAAGTGCTTAAGGGACCTTGAAGACCCACAACTGGATATGTATGGTGATCTACTTTATGAAAGTGGAAGTTCAAGAAACCCACTTACAAATGCATTACTTGACACCTGTATTTACTCAAAATGTCAAGTGTACAAGGATGATTTTATATCTCATGGAAGATCAAAAAGTCAAAATGTTGATTTTAAACCTCTTCCTCGACATTTGCTGTTACAGTTGGACAATGTAGCAAGTGATAATAAGAGTCGATACCTTTTCATTTTTATATTACTTTTAACTGCACTTGGTGTCTTCATCACTATTGAGGTTGGGTTCTTGCCTGTGGGGCACACTCATGAAGACATAGATGGAACCTACAGAAGAATGTCTTCCAACCTAAAAAGTAAAGATATATATTCTTAACCTGAAATGATGGATACATATCGCATAATTGAAGAAAATCGAGTGTTTCCACCTATACTTATTGACAAGGTCTATGACTTCAAAAGTTTTCTTGATGGATACACCAAGGAGGGAAAAAATGCACTAGTTGGACATCTTAATGTCCAATACTTCCAATTTCTTATACTCAGTGATGTTTCAATACTAAGGTACAAAGAATCAATTAGAGATACTAAGTGGTCAGAACAAGTTTAGTTATGGATATGATGAAGGTTGACCTATAATTCCCATAGGGAAGACATCTTTCTGAGCTTCCAAACAGAATGATGTTTATTTAAAAGAACTAAATGAAGGGATAACATCATACATAAAAATGTGGAAAGACATTATCAAGAATGAGGATTCACCAACTGTTACAGAGGAATGGAAAATAAAGTGGTGTATTGGGAAAGAGTTCTTGATACATTAGATGGAATCTATAATGATCATAGAATAATACATGGAAGTGATTCATCTTTTGAGGATTTTTGGCCAAAGAGAAGGAAAAGCATTGATGTTGATTATAATGCACTCCATGTAATCTCAAGTATTATGGATGGAGATTTTGATAATGCGATAGATGAACCAATAAATGTTGGATCCAAATGAAACAAGCCAAAGCCAACATTCAATCCGATGATTGATGTTGAGAAAGGAAGGATGTTGCTAGTTAGATCAGGAAATGAGGATGCATGAGAGATGATATGGATGGCAAAATCCATCTCAAATATCTTTAAGGATAATGAAATTGAGAATATTCATGTAAAGGTTGACTAGTGGAAGCCTATGTCAGGGAAATACAATGGAATTTTTTTAGAGCAATATTGGATACCAAATCCCGATGACACAGAACTTGGTTCTATTCTAATTAATACCATAGTGTGGGCATGGATTCCAAAGAAAGAACATTGCAAGAAAAAATATCTCAAGAATAAGTTTATATGATTCATGAATGCAATTTTTTTTTGAAGGATCTATTAATATACATTCAGATACACTTTTCAATATTTGTTATATATAAAATATTACCTTCATATTATTTTTGGAGTTCTATATTATTTAGTATTTCAATGTAATCATGTGTTGATACAAATTACATGGCATTGCTATAAAATATTTAAGTTTTCAAAGGTTTACTTGACCAACATGACTTCTCACTATATCAAATATGCATAATCAAATTCAATAATACACTTAAAAACATCTTCTAAACTTGGTCTATTAAAACAATAGTGGGGTACCTAATTAGTATTCTATTTAATATAAATCATTTAAACACTTAATGAATAGATGCTAGACACTTGTAATAATGTTTGAAGTGAGTTTTCCTTAATATTCCTTATTATAATTGATATAAATCAAATTTGCTATTTTGCTGCACTCTAATTCATAAAAAAATATTTTCATCATTGAACAACACAACTAGACTTATAAAATATTTCCTCTTATAGATTTTGAAGTGGTGCCAACATTGTACTATTATAATAAATTTGTACTCAACTTAGGAAAAGTAGTTAGTGTTAAAAAACTTTATAGGTAAGATGTTTCTTACAAAATTTATTATTCATGAGTCAAATTTAATACATAAATATAAATATTAATGATAATAGAAACGATGTAAGGAATCTAAGTTTTAGATGAATGTTAATATGTTCTTTTTAATACAATATCCTTGAACACTACAGGGATAAAAACTAAACATTTGTAATAAATAGTTTAGTCGATTTTCTCTCTTTCCTCTTGTATTTGAAAATAATCAAATTGTACTACTTTGTTACTATTCTAATTTGTGATTGATTTTAATCATTAAAATGATTAGTAATTCAGTCGAGAGGCTCATCCTACAACCCAGTATGAGGAGATGTGTAAGTTTGTCTATCCGTTTGTGCCGCTTTAAAATAAAGATTATGTTCTAAATAGAAAAATAAAAAAAATGAATATGTTGTAAAGTAATTAGAAGAAAAAATGTGTGAATTAGATGTTTAAATATTATACTTTTCAAAAATATTTCAACCAGAAATTCAAATAAACTATTTGAAGATTTATATTAACTAATTTATGTCAATATCAACTTCATATATATCTATATATAAAAAATAAGTTTTTATGGTTAAAATTTTTATTGGTCTAATGTATACTCTATTTAGCATTCAAAAATATAGTTTCAACAATGAAAAATAACACATTGTATTTTGCACTCTAAAAATGTTTGCACGTGAAGAAATTTGATCCCTACATTCATACTTAAGATGGATCTGTGTTGGTATATATTGGACACATTACTATGATCATTTGTCATTAAATAATTTTATACTTAATATGTATCTTGCATATTAATCTATTATTCATTAAATAAGCCTCAGTCAACTTAGTTTTTAACACAAAAGTACAAATAATAAATAAAAATAAATTATGTTACTACTTGCATTCAACATTTAATTTGATCCTAAAAAAATATTTTCTCCTCAACTCCAAAATGGTGCAAATTTCCTACAATAGTATGAAATGATGATGGTGATAATGATGATTATCATCCACTAAGACCAAATATGGTATATAAGAAGGCAAAAAGGTATTGCCCAAAATTATTTGGAATTTTATTGTTATGCTCAAAAATCACTAAAAGAAGTGTTTCAAGCTCATCATAATTTTGTTTTAGTTAAAGATCAAGAAGGTTGGTAGCGTCACAAGTGTTTTGAAATTTAAATCCAATGAGTATAAACGCGATGATCTATGAGATTTTTTAAATCTTCAATGATATTACTAGTGTTGCAAAGGTGATAGACTTTTACATTGTGCCAACATTGTCTTAGTAATAATTGTA
>APFE031109119.1:3361-31854 GCA_000404065.3 Pinus taeda
GTTTATTTCCATTTCTGGTTGTAAGCATATTTCAATGTTTTCCATTAATGAAATGAAGTATTATTTCCGCTGCATATTTGTGTATATGGTTATCTCTGTAATTTGTTGCGTTCCTGTTTAAGTCTGGATCAATGTGAGGCAATCCGGCTGATGATGTTCGCACACGAGAAGGCAGGATACCTGCATGCAACCTTCTATAACCATGACTGCAGGATGCTAAGATAAACCTGCCAGTCCTCTAAATCTGCCTCAAAGTCCTTTATAAAAGTGTCTTTGATCTGTTTCCATGTCAACGTTGATCCCTTCTCTATAAACAAGTGAGTATCTGTGTATAATGGAAAATCAATTGATGTCTACTCAACTTCTTCCCTGGCACTACTCTCGGTGATTTCATTTGATGCAACTCTCTTAGATGTCATGGTAACAGTGATTGTTGGAGAGATGTTCAACAATTGTTGTACTTGTGGGACAAAGAGGACACTCATGGCCAACAAATGTCAATTTAAAGAAAAACAACTTACAAGGCAAGTTTAAGCAGTAAATCGACCATTATATGGGAAGGATTGAGCAAATTTTCTTGACACAGGGGACTAGTTGCCTACGGGAACTACACACTGCGCAATCCCACCTTTCGAGGTGGAAGCCTACTGGTTGAAACTGCGTAATGTGTAGTTCAGCTTGGGAGAGATTCTGCATTGCACAATATCAGTGGCCAAGCTGAGCGGATGGCTCCTGGAACTATGCAGTGCACAGTTAGAGCCAGCTTAGACTGCTCACTTTGAAATTCCAAGGGCCAAGCTTGTGGCTTGAGCCTCTAGATTGCGCAGTCCCAACTATGCAAAGTGAGATCCGATTAACGGAAACCCATATCTGCCTAAGGGAAGTGTGAAAACAAGCATATATGATAGATAGTGTGAAGTTGAGTGTAGATCTGACTAAGTGTAGATGAATGCATGTGAATCAAGTGCATCAATTGATCAAACAGAAGGAAAACAAAGTAAGTGAGGAGGGTCGCCGCAATGGTGACCATTAGTGCAAAAATAGGAAAACTGATGTGAAACTTGGGAAAGGTAATCTATAACTTAAAAAAACACTTCCACAACTTAAAGAAAAACAAAATTCCAGCAACCATGAAGAGAAACAAGTAAAACAACACTCACACAAGCCAAACAACAAAAAGCGGCAAAAAAGATGACAAAAGATGACAAAAGAAAAACTCACCTGGAAAAGCGACGACGATTGCACCGAAGGTTCCTTTATCTCCTCAGGAATGCTAGAACTCCAAGATTGAGTGTGAAAATGAGCTCTAGAAGTGTTGATTAAATAAATTTGGACAAATTAGGGTTTATGACATGCATGGCTAAAATCAAGGAAAAAGTGACACTTGGCGAAAGTTTCTAAAAATAGCACAAGTGCCTCCTTTGGGATATTAAAAATAGATTCCTATTTTTTAGGGATGCTTTTTCCTTTTTTTCTTTTTTCAGCGAAACTTTCCATGCACACTACCAAGAAAGACAACACAGTTCTGGGAACTGGGAAACTTTTCGGCTCAGTGCACTCTGCAGTTTCTCAGCTCAATGAGGGTTACACAATTTCTAGGCTCAGTGCTGGGCTGCCTCCTCATGATTGCACATCTTATGAGCTCAAGGATCACGGGTAGTTAGGATTGTGCAATTCCCTTCAGCAAGGTTGGCTTCCTTCAAGGATTGCGTAGTTTCTGGGGGTAAGCCCATAACTGTTGTGGGACCAAGTTAGGAGATCAGCTTGTGAGTTAGAAAATCAACTAAGTAAGCAAACACAAGAAAAAATGAAATGGGTAAGTCTCATTCGAAGCACGAATAACTAGATCAATGTGAGATGTGTTGTTTTGGTTAAGAAGGAATGCTCCAAAATTGAAGCATAGGAAAAATTTTGGAGGGTGGTTGTATCTGCTACAACAGACTGTTGAGGAACCTATTGTTGTGATTGGCATCAATTCTTCTTGCCTTTTAAAAATGAGACAACTTGTAGTAGGAAATTGTTAGGTTCCTATACCAATAGGAGTCATAATTTTGAATGGCTGAGATTAAAACTTGTAATATGTACATACCTTTGCTTTGTGCAAATGTTTTCCATATTGATAAATTAAAAAATGTAAAGAGGGTATGTCCTAAAAGAATAATCAAAGGACAAAAAGAATATAAAGGTCAAAAAAGATGAAAAATATGAACCCCGTGAATGTGAGCAAGCCAAAATGCCACTCCTATTTTACTTTTATGTAGAATAAAATTATTGTGTGCAACTTGTAATCCTTGCCACAATCCATTATGGTCAAAATGTTTAAACTTGAGTATTTCATGTTTTCAATTTCATGTCTATAGATAGAGAATAAAAATTTGGCCAGACAATGTAACCTTGGCAGATAACTAGATAAGTAGAGTTAATAAAAGGAGCTCAATTGTTTAATTTGAGCCCTTGGATGTAATAAGATTAGATTTAGTTAGTTCACTATTGTAAAGAGAAAAAAAAATGTTTGATAAGGGTTTGCTAGCTCAAATGCACCCTAATAAAGAGAAGTAAAAATGGTAGGATGGGTAGATGGGTAAGTAGAAGAAAGGTTGCAGAAGGATGATGATTGATTAGACAAAAGCATATTTATCATTCTCATCATAAAAGCCTCCAGATATCAATGAACAATCAAGTATGCAAATGATTTACAAAAATAGTTAATTAACTTCCCCCATTCATTTTACCCCTTTGCTTTACTAATTTCCTCTAAATAAACTTCAAAGTACCAAAACCTTTAAGTCAAAGAGGCTTAGAGCATTTCTCTGACTTTTGGAGGGACCAGACCCTCGGCTCAATGACTTATAGGCAATAAGTACTAAAACCCCCTCACAAAAATTCATCTCCCACTTCATTTCCCCTCATTTCCCTAATAAAACCCATTTTTCTAAAGTCAAACACTATTTACTTAGGAAAAGCAATCACCCCCATGTAAAACCCCTTTCTCCCAAAAAACCCATAAAAGCACCTTATCCTGAGTATTTATGTTAATATTGGGAAATCATTAAAAGGTGAAAAATCATTTACTTGGTGTGTGGCGTCCCATTTCCGCCAATTTTTTAATTACTAATTTTATTTATTAAATCCCGATAAAAACCCACTTCCCCGTATATATCTAACTCCTACATTTAAATTAACCCTACCCTTAGTTTAATTATAAACTATAATTTCACCTAAACCCCGAAAACCCACTAACTAATCGATCTGCGATTAAGTTAGGAAAAAACCCAATTAATCCCTTCGCTAATGACCCCGACGCCTTAACCCTGCCTTAATCCGTCATTAACCCACATACCGCGGCACTTAATCACTCGTCGGGCCCCCCCATTAGCCTTCGTGCAGCTTCCCCGCCCGATCATCGTGTGATCATCTCCCTTCACATCCGATGACCCTTATCCATATCGGGCAAACCCGACTTCTGAACAATACCCGCCCGATAAAGATGTTTTCTGTCGGGCTCTCGATGTTATGTGTCGTTCAACCTATGGAATCAGGTAGCCTCCCCCCAATACCACCGAGTACCCAAAAGCAATGCAATTGAAACCATTTACTACCCACCCGCTACATGACAAAATGGTCATTGTTCACCCCGCTATGCGACAAAATGACCATTGTTCACCCGTACCCGCCAAAATTGACTTTCGCGCATAAAGCCAAAAATCCCCAAATCATTTGTTTTTATTGTTTTTTCAACTGTAAACCTCCATGCACACACCTGCGAATGTTGATGTTGTTAACCTACGTCCAATTGCACACTAAAGACACCACAGAGCACCCAGTTCACTTTCCAGCCTACACAGAGCCTTTTCGACCGTTCGCAGTTGCCAGCCGCCCTGTTCAAAGCTAGTTTTCCTTAAATTCCAGGTATTTAAGCCATAATTCGCTGGAAAACCTATCAATTTTAGAGCCAGATACTGATTTTTATTAGTTAAAGTAAAAAATCAATTAATGAAACTCAAGCAACTTAAGCTTACTCTGTACTAAACCACCATTGCCCTAAAAGACTGAAAATCACCTCCCCCACTCTCAAATCCACAAGAACTGAGAATGGATACCTCAATTGCCATGGATGTGAGACCCATCTCTACACCCCACTTAGACCTGGACCACCTTCCCTTCGCCGATAGGGATTTCAAGATAAAGGACACCACTGTCCATGAATCCTTGCTCAAGTACACTGCCAAAGTAGGGATAGATACTTGAACCATGTTGATGAAATTGGTCTTTGGGAGTCTAATTTACCCAAGAACCAGTTCCTAGAGGTCCACATTTTTCCAAAAATTGTCCACTATTGCTACGCCAATTATATCCCTAGTCAAAGAGCATTGATGTCCCCTAACCAGACCATACTTTTCACCATCACTGTTGAATCTATCAATGAGATGCTACAAGTCCAGCCTAGCCAAAACTTGACTCCCCTCTCCATTGGAGACCTATTGGACTTATATCCTAAACTCAGCCCTGCAAGATTGGCTCAAATAATCCAAACCTTCATCGTAGAAGAGAAATATACCCCCAAAGACCCCCCTCCATATGTAGCAGCTTTATTTTCTCCATGGGGCAGAAATATTGTGGATATCATATCTAGAGTCCTAGACTATACCACCAATGAATATATTGATGAGATTATTTTAGCCTTCATGTCCATACACACTCAAGGACAGCCTCCTGCTATCATATATGACTATGCTCAGTTCATAACTGACAAATGCATGAATAGTTCCTCATAATGAGTAATGAGAGAGTTTTTAAGTACTCCTCTATTTTGTATCACCTTTTTCTGTACTACCAAGCAGATAAGTTCCCCTTTACTCTCTAGAAGCTTGATACCAAGGGCCAACCAAGATCAGTTATCTTCTGGACCCCATTGATTCACCAACATCCCTCCCCCTATTCATACAATGAATTCATTGATTCCTTTGTCCACCCTATGATGACCATGCTCACTGGAACCCCTCCACCAAGAATCAGTCCTAAAATTAGGAGAGTCCTTCATCTAAATATCAATCATCATGTGGGAGATTGGTACATGTACCAAAACCACACTGAAATCAGGATTTATGGATGTGAGTTGGCCCCATACAAACTACCAAAATACCTCCCAATGAAGTTATTTGCCCTGGAGTACTACAAGGAAATAATAAATTCAGATGAGGTAAACTTTGTTAAAGCCAAAAAGAAAGCCCAGCTCAAAATCAAAGACCAATTAGGTCCCTTTATTTGTAATAGTAGAGAAGATGGAAAGGAGGCAGACCTAATCCTTTAGAGATTAAAACTAAAACAAAGGTTCATATGGAGATATGATCCCTTGGACTTCATCTACAAAGAAGGCAGAAGAACAAGATGGCCCCCTATATCCATCACTGCATCCCTGAGATAGAAAAGTGTGCGAACCAATTGCAATGGGTGGAAAACACTTTAGAGGACAGGGATAATGTAGAAGTTGCTATGGAAAACACATTATTGATCTGGAAAAACAACTTGATGAGGATTCTTTCCTACAGGTGCCATAAGAATCACAGATACCAGAAGAATCACAGATACCAGAAGAATTGCAAGTACCAAAAGAATCACAGATACCAGAAGAATCACAGGTGCCAGAAGAATCACAGATACCAGAAGAATCACAGGTGCCAGAACAATCAGAAGTACCAAACCTGTCAGAGGTGTCAAATCAAACAGACATACCAGAGAAAACAGATAGACCGGAGGCCACCATGAGTACCCCCCGTCTTACAAACTCCTTTAAATGAGGATAAAAGCCTCAAGAGAAATAGGGAAGGGCCCACTACTTCAGAAGAGAAACATCACAAGCCTATGCAGAGACAACCCGGGCTAAGAGACAAAGAGTGAATCCTATCTCTAAACAAGAATATACAGAGGAGACAGTTGAACTTACAAGCACAGAAAGAGATATAAGCAGGCTTGCCACTCCATCTGGAGGCATCCTAGAACCTTCCACATCACACACTCAGATGTTGTAAAGGCAGCAAAGTATTGAAGTGTCTTCCTTCAGAATGCCAACAGATAAAGATCAAGACATAAAGGAAATATACAGAGAAATAAAGGCTAGAAATGAAAGGCTAAAAGAACCTATGCACAGTATCTGAAAATGACCCCTACCAATCAAACAAGGCTTATGTTAGCTTTTGATGTCAAGAGGGGAAAATGCAGATGAGCTTTATCAAACCAACCACTCAGCAACGAAGGACAACAATAGATTTTAAGAGGGTGGATTTTGAAGTACTAGCAAGGGATATTCATCCCATTGACCAGATTGAGCTACACAAGCAAACAAGGGAGATGATATGCTCCACCTTAACAAGGAAAGCCATTGCTTCCCACCAACTACAAAACTATATTTACAATATATTAGCACAATTCCAGATGGAGAAAGCCTCCTCACAGGCTAAAGGTAATAGAATCAAGTCCTTAAAGGACTTAGTCATAGAGTTGGGACACGATCCCAAATATGTAAAAGCTGCAGAGCAGTTGATCAAGAAGAAAAATGATGACATAGCTGCACTCAAGAAACAACTAAAGATACCCCAGTTGCATCATCCTCAGACACAGGAAGTCCTGGAGGCACAACAAGGACATGAAGAGCTCATGGACTTGGTCTTGAAACTAAATGATCAACTAAAGGAGACAGAGAAGGAGTTGGACACTTTAATTCAGTCGAAGCAAAGTAACATGGCCACAACTTCCAGAACTATCATTCCCACAGTATCAACAACAGTTCCTTCCACATTGGCAGCATCATTGGCACCTACAGCTCCACCTGCCACGACACTGTCAATTACAATTGAGTCCACTACAGCAACAGGTACATCAACTAAGAAAGCAACAAAACTGGTAAAAGCCATGGAGGATATGTCTATCCAGGCTACAGAGCTAAAGAGATTAAAGGAAAAAATGGCAAGTTTGGAAACTGACTGTAAACTTTCCCATATTCAGCAAAGAGAAGAGACACAGAAGGCCCAAATGATGGGTGAGAAAATAAAAGTCCTGGAGAGAGATTTGACACTGTAGAAGCCACTAGGACAGACTAAAGAGATGCTCTGGGCCAATATCATTGACTTTATCAATGATATTTGGCCATCAATCCAAGTTATATTTGAGCAGATGGAATTAATGAAGATAGCCACTGAAACTATCCAAAAAGTAAGAGAAGAATTAGGAGACAAACCTCAGGGTGCAAATTGACTCATCCACTGATTAAACAACAAGAATAGATATGAGCTCCAAGAGCTTAAAATAGAAGACAGGATTGAAGCCATTCTGGAGATTAGAAAGATTCTTTCCAAAAGAAACCTCATGCACAACTTAGAAGAGAAGTGCCACAACATGCAAGTAGCCATTAAAAGGTTCATGGCTAAGTTTCAGACTTTAAGGGACAAAGGTCTTCCTAGTCCCATGGTCATCAATGACAAACTCATGACCCAGTTGGACTATAGTGATAGACTCAGAAAATTGGCCAAGGAACAAGCCAGCTCTTCGACTATTAAAGCTTTGCCCACAAGCAAAGTATGATATGATACATTGGAGAACCTATTTTTCCTAGAACATGAGGTGAAACATTTGTTTCTCACCAAGCCCAATTTTGCAAAATACACAGAGGCAGATGAAATCTACAAAAGGATGGTAAAAATAAAGTTACCTGATGCAGAATGGTGGGAGAAAATGACAAATTTACTATGATAAATTTACATCAGAAAGTTACTGCATAATAAATCTGAAGGCAGCCAGGTGAAGGAGGTAAAAGATAGATCAGCAGGGTCAAATAGTAACAGAGTCAAAGAGTATCAGTGAAAGATCAAAGTAAAGAATATTCCAGCATAGAAATACCACAACTATCATCTAGCTTAAAGAGCTCATAACTCAACAAAAACATCCAGCAACACCATAATAAAAGGGACAGCAAGAAGCAGCTCTACATCTGTCTCTATCTTCATGCATGAAGATATTTTATTCCCTAGATTAAATCTCAAATTGTTATGAGATATTTTGTAATTGTTTTTTGTATAAATATTTCACATTTCAAAGTATGTAGGGTGGATTCCAAGACATTTCTATAGACTTTTTCTCTCAAATCAAAATTCTATTGTATCAATGACTGGATTGGCTTGCTCGATCAAGGAATAAAGATAAGATATTTTACAGGATTCTTGTGTAAAGCGAAATACAAATAAGTATTCTCTCATGTTCAATGTTGTATTTCCTTATGTTTTTTCCATAATCTTTTGAGTAAATTTCTAAAATCTAAATGTATAACATGGAATGATATTTCAGAAATTGCTTAAATGCACTATGTCTTGACTGTTTTACATTCTTAATGTTTTCTCCTAAACTATCTTAGCTAGGGAATCCTTAACTCCTCCTTAGCTTCCGTAGTTTCTCCTATGATCTATAGCAAAGAATTCTTAATTGCCCTTTGTTCATGATCATCCTTTGTTCTTCATTCTGATCCAGGTCTAAGGATTCTTAAGTGCCCTTTCACTCTGGTTAGAATTACTTCACCCTTTAGGCCTAAAGATTTGCATGTTGCTTTGCTAGCCTACCCTGTGAACATTCTCTTTAATGATCTGATCCAGTTATGCTATCCATTTGTTGACTCCATAGCCCAATGGCTTGAAGACCTAGCTCTATCCATCTGCTCCGAGAATTCCACCACCCAACCTTCAATTCAAAATCAAAATCCCATGAACACTAAGAACTAGCCTAAAATCCCATAAAAACAAAGCTAAATTATAAAGAGAGAGCCCTCTATGGACTTAGGTTGGCTAGAGCCTAAGCCTAAAAGATTGGTTTGTGGTTACCTTGGATGCTTCCTTCTTCTGATAACTTCTAAGGATAATTTTGAGGGATAACATAGTGGCGACCATACTAGGGATCCAAATCCTCAATCTTAATAAACCTTTGAGAAAATTTCAAATCTTTATTTTGAGCCTCTTGAAAGGGTTTATTAGAAGTTATTTACAAAATTTCACAAAAAGAAAGTAATTAGAAAAGCTTGAAATGTTGGCTTCAAGGAGAACTCGTTATACTAGGGCCAATCTAGATCCAAACCCTGCCTCAGTAGTGGATAACCCCAACCTGATTTCGAGAAGATCCAAAAGACAAGAAAGTTCAGTCAGTCCAACACCTTCAATCAAAGCAAATTCATGCCCTAATGAGTGGTTGTTTCTAGAAGACCTCCCCTTTGATGAGTCATTTGACCTTTCGCTATTTAGAACCAGGTCTGAAAGTGCACTTGATGACATAGTTCTAGATCCAGAGTTTATTGAAGATCTCGAAGTCCAAAATACAAACCAGTCAATTGATGAGTATATTCTAAATTCCCCTCAGTCATCCCTCACTACTGCTAAGATCCCTAAGCTTTCTGAACCAGTGTCAACTACCCTTAGTTCACCATTATTCCCTTCCACCTCTAAAGTTCATTCCTCACCTCGATTTATACCTTCACTTCCCTACCAACCTACCATTACCCATCAATCACCTATTACTCATAGTTCTCCATCAACTACTGTATCGTCTCCTAGTACCCCAACCCCACTTCTTAGCACTGCCCAACTTAGAGCCATGGCAAATAGATATGCTTCTCTTGTGTTACTGGCCCCACTTGGTTCCATGCCACAAGACTACCAAAACAAAATTGTCCAATTTGCTGGCATAGGATCTTATAGAGCACAACATCATGTAAACAAAATGACAGACTACTTTGAATTGCATGAAATTGATATTAGAGATGTTCAAATGAGACTTTTTGCTCAGACTCTAGTTGGTGATGTTAGGAAATGGTTTAGATCGTTACCTGCTAATAGCATAGATAGTCTAGATATATTTTATCAACAATTTTTAAATAGATGGGGAAAGAAAAAGAACCCTCTGCAGATCCTTTCAGAATACAAAAACATTAAAAGAGGACCAAATGAAATAGTCCAGGATTATTGTACTAGATTTAACAATATATACAATGCAATACCAGTCAATCTCAAGCCCCCACCTAACTTAGCACTGATAAAAATTCCTGATGGGTTTGATACTAATATGGCCTTCCAACTCAGAGAGAGAAATCCCCAAACCTTAGAAGACATGCAGAGTGTAGCAGTTAGTGTAGAAGCCAACTTGCTAGCAAAAAGAGCTAGGGTTAGGAACAAAAGGAGAGGATCTGCCAAAGATGAAGCCTCACCCTCTGACCTTAAAATAGATGTTCTAACCAAGGGTATGGAAAAACTAATGGATAGGATAGAGAACATTGAGAGGAAGCCTCAATGGGATAATCAATAGGCCCCTCCAGTGAGAAACCCAAAGTTTAGAAAGAATTAGAATCAAAATAGTGGAAAGAATGGACCTGACCAGAATATTAGGCCTCCCTTTCAGGAAAACTATGCTGAAACATCCCATTCAGATGACCCTGAACAAGACACACATATTAACTTGATGGGATTAGATGATGAGGAAACTGTCTTCTTGACCCAAGATGAGCAGGAACTGCATATGCTGCAGCAATTGCAGACCCAATCTAGAGAATCATTTTATTATAAGCAAGGATATGATTATGCCATATTTGAAGTACATAAACAATACAACTTAAGAGTAAAAAGAATTTTGACACTCCTGACTAGACCAAGAAAACAGTGCCAAATCAACCCAAGAACATCAAAGCAGCTCCAGTTACTAAAACTCTCCAAATTCTCCCTAGACCAAATCAGAACCCTCCTGGCCCTGCCATTGTATATATAACCCATGACCAACCCCCTAACGATCAACCATCCACTTCAATCCCCTCCAAGGAGACAGTGGAGAAATCTCCAGACACCATATTAGAAAATCCACAGAAAAATATCTCAAATGCAGAAAAAGAAGAGCAACCTACTCCAATTCCTGTTATGAAAATTCCAAGTCCTCACACAGGAAAAACCACTTTGCCTTTCAATTTGGGAGCAGAGGTAGCTAAACTAAAAATTTTAGTTCCCTTAACAAAGTTGATTAAAGTGAAACTTGTAAGTCTCAAATAAACAAAACCTTAAACTTTGTTGAGAATGAAGGTTCTGTCAACTTGTTTGATGATCAACTTGAGCTTATATTTGGTTCTGATGTTAATGGCAAAACACTAGAAGGAGGGATACCACCCTTTTATATTAGCCTTAGCATTCATGATAAAATCTTACACAATGCAATGTTAGATTCTGGGGCCTCACACAATTTAATGCCCAAATCAGTTATGGAAAAAATAAACTTAGACATAACAAGACCTTACAAGGACTTATTTTCATTTGACTCCAGTCAAGTAAAGTGTCTAGGGTTAATGAAAGACCTGTGTGTTACCTTAGTTCAATATCCTGCTAAGAGCATTCTCATGGATATAATAGTTGCTAACATCCCACCTAAATATGGTCTGTTATTGTCTAGATCACGGGGCGCTGAACTCCAAGGATCTTTACAACTTGACATGTCATATGCCACAATCTCACTTTTCAGACAACCCAAAAAGTTGTACAAAGAAACCCTGATGAAATATGTAGTGAGTAGCTAGGATAGGCCTCAAAACTTCCCTATCTACTCCATGCATTCTGACATTAATTCTTTTATTTTGTATAATGTTGAACAAACACAACAAACTACTTCAAACAACATTGTTTCAGAACCAAAAGAAATTGCAATTACAGCTAAAAATGAAATTGTCCAAACTCAAGAGCTTTCCAATGAAAAGAATGACCAAAACACCTCAAATAAAGAAAATTTTGTTCCCCCAGATAGTGAGAATTATGAACATGAGATATTATGGCATTTGGAATTTGATGGATCAGTGAATAAGTTAGGAGCAGAAGCGAGAGTGTGGATATACAATCTGGAGAATGATCACTCAGAGGGCCATGCTTACAGGCTGAATTTCAAATGCACTGACAACATGGCTGAGTATGAAGCACTTGTTTTAGGTCTTAAATTAGTTAGGAAGCTAGAAGCTATAAGAGTTTCTATATGGGAGACTCTAAATTAGTGATAAAATAGATTAATGTTGTATATATGACCAAAGACCCTAGATTAAGTTGTTACAAAGGAATCATTATAGAAATACTAAACACTTTCCTAGAAACCAAGGTTGTTGTAATTCCTAGAAAGCATAATATGCAATCTCATAGTTTAGCAATGTTTGCCAGCACTTGTAAGTTACCATTTCAACCTAACCATTAGTACACTGCTGAGGTCAGGCACAGACCTGTTATCCCAAATAACTTGAAAAACTGGCAAGTATTTACTAATGACCAATAGATAAATAACTCTTTAACCTTAGAAGAAGAATTTGTAAATAGTAATATAGATACTAACATAACATTAGATCCTGATTTCAAAGATGAAATAGAAATTAATGAAATAGAAAATGAAAAGATAGATATATTTCACCCCACAAAAGCTGCAAAATCAGATATAGAAAACCTAAAGCAAGTTGAGGTTGATGAAACAATTGACGAAGACTCTGAAGTCATTAATCTCAAAGATAACTTTTTACCCAAAGGATTAACCCCTTTGGAAGACTTGTTTGACACAAATGATGTCACTAGAAAACCAAAGATGGAACCCTTAAAATTTGATGTTGAGGAATGTAATATAGGCACTAAGGAAAACCTAAAATTAATTAAACTTTCAAAGTCATTACCTCCTATGGAAAAAGTGAAATACATTGAACTATTAAAGGAATTCCAAGATGTCTTTGCTTGGAGTTATGAGGACCTCAAGTCCTATGACACCAGCATCATACATCACACCATCCCCATAAAAGAAAACCAGAAACCTTTCAAACAAAAGCTTAGAAGGATTAATCCCATCCTATTGTCTTCTATTGAAAAGGAAATCCAAAGGATGTATGAGGCCAAGATAATAGCACCAATCAGATTCTCTCATTGGGTTTCAAATTTGGTGCCAACAAGGAAAAAAAATGGTGAGATCAGATTTTGTGTTGATCTCAGGAATCTTAATAAAGTTTCACTCAAAGACAATTAACCTCTCCCTAAAATGGGTAATATCTTACAAAGGGTAGTAGGGTCAACCAAAATCTCATTATTGGATGGGTTTTCTGGTTACAATCAGATTTTAGTTCACCCAGATGACCACGCTAAAACTGCATTTACTACTCCTTAGGGCACATTCATGTATGTGAAGATCCCTTTTGGATTAAAGAATGCAGGGGCCACTTTCCAAAGAGCCATGGACATAGCTTTTGCTAAGGAAATTCATGAATTCCTAGTAATATATTTAGATGACATCATTGTATTCTTAAAATCTAATAAACAACACTTAGATCATCTAAGGCATGTTTTCATCAAATGCAAAAGTATGGAATTTCTTTGAATCCCAAAAAATATTTATTTGGGTTAGAAGAGGGAAAATTATTAGGCCATAGAATCTCAAAAGATGGTACCCGAATAGATCTTGCAAGAATAGAAGCCATCTTACAGATACAACATCCTAGGAGCATTAGGGAATGACAAGCCTTTTAGGAAAAATCAACTTTCTTAGGAGATTTATTTCTAACTTAGCAGAATTAATTGGATCATTAAACAATATGTTGAAAAAAGATTCGACCGTAAAGTGGACCGTTGAGGCTAAGAAATCCTTTGAAGATATTAAGCTAGCCTTAACAAAAACACCAGTTTTGATCAGTCCAAAGTTTGATAGAGATTTCATTATATTTTCCTTTGCCTCAGAACACACAATTGTTGCAGTCCTATTGCAGAAGAATGATCATGGTTATAAACAACCTATTGCCTTTTTTAGCAAATCCCTGAGAGATGTCCCCTTAAAATACAATATAATGGAAAAGCAAGCCTTTGCTTTGGTTAAAGCTATCAAATATTTCAGGGTTTACATTGTATATTCTCATACAATAGCCTATGTCCCTAATTCAATAGTCAAGGATATCCTAACTCAGGATGGCCCAGATGGAAAGAGAGGGAAATGGATCACTACTATATTAGAATATGACCTAGAAATCAAACCAGCAAATTTAATCAAACGCCAAGGTTTAGCCAAGCTCATGGCTGAATCAAACTGTCAGGCCTTAGATATTAATTTTATTGCAGAAATGGATAATGAAGAGGAGATGGCGACTTCACCAATCAGCCAAGCCTTTATTGAATCACCATGGTATGCTGACATCATATATGTTTTACTAAATCTACAAGCTCCTCCTGAATTATCTAGAACCAAAGGCAAGTTTTTAAAAATGATATCCTTAAAATTTTGCATAGTAGATAATGCTTTGTTTTGGAGGAATTATGAGGGCATTCTTCTCAATTATTAATTAAAAGAAGAATCTGACAAAGTATTACAAGAGTTTCATGCAAGTGATTATGGAGGACATCTTTACTAGAAAACCACTGCTGACAAGATTCTTAGAGCCGGTTTCTATTGGCCTACTTTGTTTTCTAATGTAAAGAAATTTGTAACCTCGTGTCATAAATGTCAATTTTTTTAAGGAAAGAAAAAGCTTCTACCCCTGCCCCTAAAACCAATCTCTGCTGAAGCACCTTTTCAACAATGGTGTCTTGATTTCATTGGTGAAATCCACCCACCTTCGTCTGCCCAACACAAAAGGATCCTCACTGCTACAGACTATTTTACCAAATGGATAGAAGCCATACCATCAAGGCAAGCCACTGACACTGGTATAATAACCTTCCTTGGGTGCCCAACCAAAATCATCAATGATAATGCAGCAGCTTTCAAATCTAGAAAAACGATAGAATTTGTAGTAAGTATCATATAACTTTGGGCCATTCCACAACTTATTACCCCCAAGGAAATGGGCTAGCAGAATCCTCAAATAAAAGCTTGGTAAATATCATCAAAAAATTGTCAGAGGATAACAAGAAAACATGGAACAAAAAGCTATTAAATGCCTTATGGGCAGACAGGCTAACCACAAAGAAATCCATTGGTACTAGTCCTTATCAATTAGTTTATGGAATAGAAGTTTTTTTCCCATATTCCTTGGGAACACCAGTAATGAAGTTGCTCAAAGGATTACAGGTTGAACCAAATGACATCCAAAGAAGAATCAATCAAACAATTCACTTGCAGTGAACCCAGGAAGAAGTGTACATCAGATCTCAAGCTGTGCAGGAAAAGATCAAGAAGACTTCTGATAAAAGGACTAAAGCAGAAGATTTTTACCTAGGGAACAAAGTCCTAAAATGGGATTCAAGGAGAGAAGATAAAATTAAACATGGGAAATTTGATTTCCCGTGGAAAGGCCCATATATCATCTATGCCTACAGAGATAATAATGCTTAAACACTATATTGAACCTAGTTACTGATATCACTGATCATGTGTACATACTTTACTTTCAAAAGTCTAGAGTTGATTGGATGGTGATTTTTGAAGTTGAAGCCCTGAGAGAATTCCCTAAGCTTTAAAAGTTTTACTATCATAAGTAGTAATAATGCAGAAGCATAAAAGGAAAATGTTGCAGGGTAATATCACAGCAATTCAAAGGCTATTGATTTTAGAGTTCTTGACATTTCACAAGGAAATGCCATCCGCAAGTGGAGCCACTGTTAGGTTCCTATACCAATAGGAGTCATAATTTTGAATGGCTGAGATTAAAACTTGTAATATGTACATACCTTTGCTTTGTGCAAATGTTTTCCATATTCATAAATTAAAAAATGTAAAGAGGGTATGTCCTAAAAGAATAATCAAAGGACAAAAAGAATACAAAGGTCAAAAAAGATGAAAAATATGAACCCCAAGAAAAGAAAAAGACCATGAAAGTGAGCAAGCCAAAATGCCACTCCTATTTTACTTTTATGCGGAATAAAATGATTATGTGCAGCTTGTAATCATTACCACAATCCATGATGGTCAAAATGTTTAAACTTGACCATTTCATGTCTATAGATAGAGAATAAAAATCTGGGCAAATAGTGTAACCTTAGCAAATAATTAGATAGGTAGAGTTAATAAAAGGAGCTCAACTGTTTAATATAAGCCCTTGGATGTAATAAAATTAGATTTAATTAGTTCACTATTGTAAAGAGAAAAAAAGATGTTTGATAAGGGTTTGCTAGAGCAAATGTGCCCTAATAAAGAGAAGTAAAAATGGTAGGACGAGTAGATGGGTAAGTAGAAGAAAGGTTGCATAAGTATGATGATTGATTAGACAAAAGCATATTTATCATTCTCATCATAAAAGCTTCCAGCTATCAATGAACAATCAAGTATGAAAATGATTTACAAAGGCAGTTAATTAACTTCCCCCATTCATTTTACCCCTTTGCTTTACTAATTTCCCATAAATAAACTTCAAAGTACCAAAACCTTTAAGTCAAAGAGGCTCAAAGCATTTCTCTAACTTTTGGAGGGATCGGACCCTCGACTCAATGACTTATAGGCAATAAGTACTAAAACCCCCTCACAAAAATTCATCTCGCCCTTCATTTCCCCTCATTTCCCTAATAAAACCCCTTTTTCCAAAAAAAACCCACAAAAACACTTTATCCTAAGTATTTATGTTAATATTGGAAAAGCATTAAAACGTGAAAAAACATTTACTTAGTGTGTGGTGTCCCCTTTCAGCGAATTTTTTAATTACTAATTTTATTTATTAAATCCGGATAAAACCCACTTCCCCATATATATCTAACTCCTACATTTAAATCAACCCTACCCTTAGTTTAATTATCAACTATAATTTCACCAAAACCCCAAAAACCAACTAACTAATCGATTTGTGATTAAGTTAGGCGAAAACCCAATTAATCCCTCCACTAATGACCCTGACGCTTTAACCTCACCTTAATCTGTCATTAACCCACATACCGCCACACTTAATCACTCATCGGGCCCCCCCGTTAGCCTCCATGAAGTTTCCCTACTCGATCACT
This sequence comes from Pinus taeda, assembly GCA_000404065.3. Classification (NCBI taxonomy): domain Eukaryota; kingdom Viridiplantae; phylum Streptophyta; class Pinopsida; order Pinales; family Pinaceae; genus Pinus; species Pinus taeda. Next base: position 20,299 of record APFE031109119.1, read on the forward strand.
GTGTGATCATCTCCCTTCACATTCGATGACCCTTATCCATATTGGGCAGACCCAACATCCGAACAATAGCCGCCTGATAAAGTTGTTGCTTTGTCGGGCCCCCGTTCAACCTATGGAATCATGCGGCTTGCCCCCAATACCACCGAGCACCCAAAAGCGGTGCGATAGAAACCATTTACTGCCCGCCCGCTACATGATAAAATGGTCACTGTTCTTCCCGCTATGTGACAAAATAACCATTGTTCATCCGTACCCGCCAAAATTGACTTTCCCACATAAAGCCAAAAAGCCCCAAATCATTTGTTTTTATCATTTTTTCAACTTTAAACCTCCATGCACGTACCTGCGAACGTCAAAGATGTCAACCTACGTCCAATTTCACCCTAAAGACGCCACAGAGCACCCAGTACACTTTCCAGCCTACATAGAGCCTTTTTTATTGTTCGCAGTTGCTAGCCACCCTATTTAGAGCTAGTTTTCCTTAAATTCCAGGTATTTAAGCCATAATTCACTGGAAAACCTGTCAATTTTAGAACCAGTTACTGAGTTTTATTAGTTAAAGTAAAAAATTAATTAATGAAACTCAAGCAACTTAAGCTTACTCTGTATTAAACCACCATTGTCCTAAAAGACTGAAAATCACCTCCCCCACTCTCAAATCCACAAGAACTGAGAATGGCTACCCCAATTGCCATGGATGTGAGACCCATCTCTACACCCCACTTAGACCTGGACCACCTTCCCCTGGCTGATAGGGATTTCCAGATAAAGGACACCACTGTCCATGAATCCCCACTCAAAGTACACTGCCAAAGAAGGGATAGATACTTGAACCATGTTGATGAAATTGGTCTTTGGGAGTCTAATTTTCCCAAGTACTAGTTCCTAGAGGTCCACATTTTCCCAGAAATTGTCCACTACTATCACGCCAATTATATCCCCAGTCAAAGAGCAGTGATGTCCCCTAACCAGACCGTAATTTTCACCATCACTTCTGAATCTATCAATGAGCTGCTCCAACCCCAACCTGGACAAAACTTGACTCCCCTCTCCATTGGAGACTTGTTGGACTTATATCCTAAACTCAGCCCTACAAGATTGGCTCAAATAATCCAAACCTTCATCATATCCTAAACTCAGCCCTGCAAGATTGGCTCAAATAATCCAAACCTTCATCGTAGAAGAGAAGTATACCCTCAAAGACCCCCCTCCATATGTAGCAACTTTATTTTCTCCATGGGGCAGAAGTATTGTGGATATGATATCTAGACCTGGACTATACCACCAGTGAATATATTGATGAGATTATTTTAGCCTTCATGTCCATATACACTCCAAGACAACCTCCTGCTATCATATATGACTATGCTCAGTTCATAGTTGACAGGATGCATGAACAGTTCCTTAGAATGAGTAATGAGAGAGTTTTGAAGTACTCCTCTATTTTGTATCACCTTTTTCTATACTACCAAGCAGATAAGTTCCCCTTTACTCTCTAAAAGCTTGACACCAAGGGCCAACCAAGATCATTTATCTTCTGGAACCCATTGATTCATCAACATCCCTCCCCCTATTCATACAATGACTTCATTGATTCCTTTGTCCACCCTGTGATGACCATGCTCACTGGAACCCATCCACCAAGAATTAGTCCTGAAATCAGGAGAGTCCTTCATCTAAACATCAATCATCAGGTGGGAGATTGGTACCTGGACCAAAACCACATTGAAATCAGGATTTATGGACATGAGATAGCCCCATACAAACTACCTAAATACTTCTCAATGAGGTTATTTTCCCCGGATTACTACAGGAAAATAATAAATTTAGATGAGGTAAACTTTGTTAAAGCCAAAAAGAAATTCCAACTCAAAATCAAAGACCAATTAGGTCCCTTTATTTGTAATAAAAGAGAAGCTGGAAAGGAGGCAGACCTAATCCTTTAGAGATTAAAACTAAAACAAAGCTTCATATGGAGATATGATCACTTGGACTTCATCTGCAAAAGAAGGCAGAAGAACAAGATGGCCTCCTATATCCATCACCGCATCCCTGAGATAGAAAAGTATGCCAACCAATTGCAATGGGTGGAAAACACTTTAAAGGACAGGGAGAATGCAGAAGTTGTTGTGGAAAACACATTAATTGATCTGGAAAAACAGCTTGGAAAGGATTCTTTCTTGCAGGTGCTAGAAGAATCATAGATACCAGAAGAATCACAGGTGCCAAAAGAATCACAGATACCAGAAGAATCACAGGTGCCAGAACAATCAGAAGTACCAGACCTGTCAGAGGTGCCAAATCAAATAGACATACCAGAGAAAACAGATAGACCGGAGGCCACCATGAGTACCCCCCAGTCTTATAGACTCCTCTAAATGAGGAGAAAAGCCTCAAGAGAAACAGGGAATGGGCCACTACTTCAAAAAGAGCAACATCACAAGCCTATGCAGAGACAAGCCAGGCTAAGAGACAGAGTGAATATTGTCTCTGAACAAGAATATACAGAGGAGATAGTTGAGGTTACAAGCACAGAAAGAGATATGAGTAGGCTTGCCACTCCATCTGGAGGCATCCTAGAACCTTCCACATCACACACTCAGATGTTGGAAAGGCCGCAAAGTATTTAAGTGTCTTCCTTCAGAATCCAGCAGACTAAGATCAAGACAAAAGGAAAGATACAAAGAAATAAAGGCTAGAAATGAAAGGCTGAAAGCCCAAAACTATGCACAATATCTAAAATTGACCCCTACCAATCAAACAAGTCTTATGTCAGCCTTTGATTTCAAAGAGGGGAAAATGTAGATGAGCTTTATCAAACCAACCACTTAGCAGCCAAGGACAGCAACAGATTTTAAGAGGGTGGATTTTGAAGTACTCACAAGGGATATTCATCCCATTGACCAGATTGAGCTACACAAACAAACAAGGGAGATGATATACTCCACCTTAATAAGGAAAGCCATTGCCGCCCACCAACTGCAAAGCTCTCTTAACAATATATCAACACAGTTCCAGTTGGAGAAAGCCTCCTCACAGGCTAAAGATAATAGAATCAAGTCCTTAGAAGACTTATTCATAGAGTTGGGACACGATCCCAAAGATGTAAAAGTTGCAGAGCAACTGATCAAGAAGAAAAATGATGACATAGTTGCACTCAAGAAACAACTAAAGATACCCCAGCTACATCATCCTCAGACACAGGAAGTCTTGGAGGCACAACAAGGACATGAAGAGCTCATGGACTTGGTCCTGAAACTAAATGATCAACTTAAGGAGACATAGAAGGAGTTGGACACTTTAATTCAGTCGAAGCAAAGTGATATGGCCACAACTTCCAGAACTATCATCCCCATAGTATCAACAACAGTTCCTTCCATATTGGCAGCATCATTGGCACCTACAGCTCCACCTGCCACAGCACTGCCAATTACAACTGAGTCCACTACAACAACAGGTATATAACCTGTGAAAGCAATAGAACTGGTAAAATCCATGGAGGATATGTCTATCTAGGCTACAGAGCTAAAGAGATTAAAGGAAAAAGTGGCAAGTTTGGAAACTGGTTGTAAACTTGCCCAAATTCAGCAAAGAGAAGAGACACAGAAAGCGCAAAGGATGGGTGAGAAAATCAAAGTCCTGGAGAGAGATTTGACATTGCAGAAGCCACTAGGAGAGACTAAAGAGATGCTCTGGACCAATATCATTGACTTTGTTAATGATATTTGGCCATGAATCCAAGTTATATTTGAGCACACAGAATTAGTGAAGATAGCCACTAAAGTTATCCAGAAAGTAAGAGAAGTATTAGGAGACAAACTTGAGGATGCAAATTGACTCATCCACTTCTTAAATAGCAAGAATAGATATGAGCTCCAAGAGCTTAACATAGAAGACAGGACTGAAGCCATTATGGAGATTACAAAGGTTCTTTCAAAAAGAAACCTCATGCACAACTTAGAAGAGAAGTGCCACAACATGCAAGTAGCCATTGACAAGTTCATGGCTAAGTTTCAGATTTTAAGGGACAAAGGTCTTCCTAGTCCCATGGTCATCAATGACAAACTCATGACCTAGTTGGACTATAGTGATAGACTCAGGAAATTGGCCGAGGAACAAGCTAGCTCTTCGGCTATCAAAGCTTTGCCCACAGGAAAAGTATTATATGATACATTGGAGAACCTATTTTTCCTAGAACATGAGGTGAAACATTTGTTTCTCACCAAGCCCAATTTTGCAAAATACACAGAGGCAGATGAAATATACAGAAGGATGGTAAAAATAAAGTTACCTGATGCAAAATGGTGGGTGAAAATGATAGATTTACTATGATAAAATTACATCGTAAAGTTACTGCACAGTAAATATGAAGGTAGCGAGGTGAAACAGTTAAAAGACAGATCAACGGGGTCAAAGAGTAGCATAGTCAAAGAGTATCAGTGAAAGATCAAAGTAAAGAAGATTCCAACGTAGAAATACCACAACTATCAGCCAACTTAAAGAGCTCATAGCTCAACAGAAACAACCAGCAACACCAAAATAAAAGGGAAAACAAGAAGCAGTTCTACATCTGTCTCAATCTTCATGCATGAAGATATGTTATTCCCTAGATTAAATCTCAAATTGTTATGAGATATTTTGTAATTGTTTTTTGTATAAATACTTCACGTTTTGAAGTATGTAGGGTGGATTACAAGACATTTCTATAGACTTTTTTTTTCTCTCAAATCAAAATTCTATTGTATCAATGACTGGATTGGCTTGCTCGATCAAGGAATAAAGATCAGATATTTTACAGGATTCTTGTGTAAAGCAAAATACAAATAAGTATTCTCTCATGTTCAATGTTGTCTTTCCTTATGTTTTTTTCCATAATATTTTGAGTAAATTTCTAAAATCTAAATGTATAACATGGAATGATATTTCAGAAATTGCTTAAATGCACTATGTCTTGATTGTTTTACATTTTAAATGTTTTCTCCTAAACTATCTTAGCTAGGGAATTCTTAACTACTTCTTAGCTTCTGTAGTTTCTCCTATGATCTATAGCAAAGAATTCTTAATTGCCCTTTGTTCATGATCATCCTTTGTTCTTCATTTTGATTGCGGTCTAAGGATTCTTAAGTGCCCTTTCACCCTAGTTAGAATTATTTCACCCATTAGGCCTAAAGATTAGCATGTTTCTTTGCTAGCCTGCCCTGTGAACATTCCCTTTAATGATGTGATCCAGTTATGCTATCCATTTGTTGACTCCATATCCCAATGGCTTGAAGACCTAGCTCTATCCATCTGCTCCAAGAATTCTGCCACCCAACCTTCAATTCAAAATCAAAACCCCATGAACACTAAGAAATAGCCTAAAATCCCATAAAAACAAAGCTAAATTATAAATAGAGATCCCTCTTTGGACTTAGGTTGGCTAGAGCCTAAGCCTAAAAGATTAGTTTGTGGTTACCTTGGATGCTTCCTTTTTATGATAACTTCTAAGGATAATTCTAAGTGATAACAGAAACGAAGTTGATGGAGATCTATTTGGGCTTTGTCTAATGTTGCATCATCTTTTATAGGCAAGTGGTCAACCGTGGAAGCTTTACAATGCACCACACTCATTATCTTCGACTCATTTACCAAATCGCTAGTTTCATTGGGAAACGGTATCGTTGAACAGTTGAATTTACGCTTGTATGTGTCGTGATGCTCATTTTGTGTCTTTTCAAAATCCCTATGGTTTCCTTCTTGTGCATTTCTTTCAACATCCCATATAGCCTTTACAACCACTAAAACTATTACAACTTTATGGATAACCAAATTTGCCTTCGGAAGTAGCCTTTGATCCTTAGCACATTTCACTACGACCAGTTCAGCTATAGCTCATGTGGCATTTGTGGCCTCCTTAACTCTTACTTCTGCATCAAAATCAGAATTTGGATATGCATCTCTTGAATTCAGACTTGCCAAATTATACCTAAACAAAGTACTAGAATCATTCCATTGATCACCATAAATCGTTTCCTACGAATGAGACATATATTGCTTTCTATGGTCCATGTCACATTGTGATTTTCTATCCATTTTTGTGTCATTAGAAGACACAAAATTTTTCCATCCTCTTTGATTTCCTTCAACTTAGCTTCATCTTTTGCTTATGCTGGTAGGTATTATTCATCACAAGTCTAAAATCCCTATAATCCAAATTTGTGGTCGTTTCTAATGAAACTGCAATATTGCTTCCAGGTTGAGAATGGGTGCCAATGTGTGGAGGATTAGAGTTATACAAATAACCCAAGGCATCTGAATAATTTTTCTCCCCAATGCTCGTCATGCTTCCTCGTAGCTAGACATATGTGACTCTCTTAATTTGTTAGAGTGATTTGTTTCCCTACATTAAATTTCCTGTGAGGTCTCTATTTTGTGTTTTATTGGGAATTTTCAATCCTGTAAATTTCAAACAAAATGCAAGCACCAATGATCTTTCCAACACTAACTATTGCTTGTTTGATGTTAGTGAATTTTGTAATTCACTAATCTGTGACTCCCATTCTGTACCACCCCCAAGAAGTAGCCTATGACTTGATACCTCAAATATTTATATTGTTGCAACCAAAAAGGTATTTTTCCATTTATATCTTAATAAAATTTGCTACCATTTACCATTTTGTGTATTAATCATGCAAGACCAAATCATGTTCTTCTATTTTTGTTTCTTCTCCAAACTTTGAAGGTATTTTTAAGTGTCTTTTGTTCTTTGAATTGCTTAGGAGCCCACTTCATTCTACTTCTACAATCCTACGCTATATGTCCAAAGTTATGACATTGATGGCATTCTATATTGAATAATGGAGCAACTAAGCTATAATTTCTATAGCCATTAGGGATTTTGTTATGTCTTCCTGGGGGCTTACTTCTAGGGTTTTGATGATAGCATTTATAGGCATTTTTGTAGTATGATTTACAATCTCTAACTTTATAACCAAAATTAGTGCAAGAATAACAATAACCAAAGAATAAGTTTTGAAATCTAGATGAGAAGACTCTCGATAATTTTCTGGGATTACTTTTCCTTAGAATATTATCTTTGTTACTTGAATGGAGAAAAGATTCCTTGATATCATCATCATAACTTTCAGGAAAGGGAGTACTTGCAACATGCTTCTAGCTTATTCTTTGGAGAATGATGAGACCGCTTACATGTTTTTCTTCTAATTTAGTCTTTGGATATTCACCTATATAACCAAGTCCCCTTTTATCAAATGGTGATCTCTAATGGTTGAGAATGTCATCCAATGATTGAGGACTCTTTAGACTCTTACATAACTTGTCAACTTCATTTTTTAATAAGACAATTTCTTCTTCAAGTTTTCTACAATCTGCTTATTTCTTCATCAATTATATTTTTATAGCATCTTCCATTTTCTTTTCATCTTCTAGCTGAGTTTTCAAGGACATTTATTAATCATGTCTCCTCTCTTGTTGATGCAACTCTACTTCAAGCTTGTAGAGATCCTTAGATCTTTCTTCTATTTGGTGCCTTAGGAGGACAATTAAGTCTTCCTTTGTTTCATCAAGGTCGTGATTCTTTTCTTCAACATATTGTACCTGCATCTTAAGATCTTGATTTTCTTTTCTCAATTTATTTATTTAATTTAGAGTAGCCACAAGTTCTACTTTAAGGACTACCTTAGTTTCGAAGTCTTCTACATCTTCATAGTCTTTTATTCTCTTGATGCCTTCATCTACCCCCTTTGACTTTTGATCATTTTCTTGTTTTACATATTCTATTTTTGGCTCAGTTATCACAAGGGTAGATTGATCTGCATAAATATGTTTCATCTTTTCCCAAATAATTTTAGCTGAAGAACATTGACCCATATTTCCTTTTACATAATCTGATAGACTACTTAAGATTGCTTCCATCACATTTGTATTCTATTCTTTTGAATCCTTTGTAGTTGTATTTCTAGTAACAATTCATTCCCATATCTTATATACTAGAACCATCAAATAATACTCCATTATGTTGCTCCATGACACATAATTTGTTCCATCAAGCAATGGAGCTTTACCAACCTGATTTACATTTTATTTCATGATCGATGAGGAGATGTCTTCAAAAGGTTTGGGCCCTTTCCTTCTTTACTTTGTCATTTATGTTCATAGGATCTACCTTCTAGCTATTAGGACGTGCTTGAAGAAACTGGCTCTGAAACCAATTTTTGGAAATACCATGGGGGAGAATCAATCAATATTTCTTTCAATTGTTAGATTACGTGAGTTAAGATATTTACACAAATTACACCATAACAAAAGATGTAGAATAAAAAATAATTTTACTAATAAAGATAGTGAGGACTCTAATCCCCTTATACAACAATTTAGGCTTCAACCTATACAACAAAATTTCAATTTCCTTAGGGCTCTAACCTTGAATAAGGACTCCAATCCTCACATAAATCCAGGCTCCAACTTATAAAGGTCACCATTTAGTCTCCCCCTCCTCCGACAATAGAGCAAGCTCCAAGTGAAAAAGAGGAAATTGTTCCTCTTGATGATGGTCAGGTCATGGATACGTACTATTTAGCTTACGATGAACTTTAAAAGAAGATTGTACAAGAGAGAAAGAAGCATTTCCTAGATGAGCTTACATCTCCTGCATTCATCAAAGAAAGGGTGATTGTGACAAACACCAGAAGGAATCCAGAAGCCATTGTCACAGCAAACTTGGCCTTCGTAGGGGCTTCAAAGTCCAATACTGAGTATATGATGGCCAAGAATAGGAAGGTGGCAAATAGCTTGTAGGTGGAAAGGTAAAAAGTGGAACAACTCCAAGAAGAGGTCCATAAAGTAGCTCCCACATAGGTGTATCTAGAATAACTTAAGGCAACCATATTGGGTGAAGTATCGACATTGGGAGAGGCCATGAGGAGCTTGTCACCATGCATAAAGCAATTTTTTTCTTGCACGACATGCAACATAAGTGCAAAGATAATGCTAAAGCCCTCAAGGTTGTTCATACAACCATCGTTGTTATGCATGAGTGGTAAATGCAATACAAAGGGCACCATCTGAATTGGTAAAAGAAAACAAAGCAACAAGTTGAGTTGGAGAAAGCACAAATTCACATGCTCATCCTGAGTAACAAACAGTTCGGCTCATTCAATGCCAACATTTAGGCGTCATAAGCATGATTATATAATAATGTGGATTTCATGGTGAAATCACACAAGATCCCTTCAGTTGGCTCACCTAACGAAGCCAAACACAAGAATCAAGTCAAACAGGAGGTTGAAGAATACGTGGACCAACTCAAACATATCACTACCAAGGAAGATCTTGAGGTGAACATAAATAATATGCAAAAATACATTGGTGGCCCTATCCATATCAATACCATGTTGCTCTTGCTGAAGAAGGAAACTCAAATTGGATTCAAGGAAGTGTACCTTGATGCAATGTAGGCTTCGTACCACTATGTGACCGAGAAACTACAAGTTGAAGTGGTTTAGTTGGAGTTTCCCCAAACTCAAGCTTGACTTGATTTTCTCTTAGTAGGTTGTCTAGTTGACTCTACCCAATTTTATCTTACATGGGTATGAGCGATATTGTAATATTCCTTTGTAATTAATTGTAAGTGAAATTCCAAGTGTCAATTATGGAATGTGAAGAATCATTTTGTAATGAAGTCCAAAGGTCATGGTTAAAGGAAGTCAAAGAGTCACAAAGGGATATGAATAGTCACCCATTTTGTTATAAATACACCCTCATTAGTCATGTAAATGGGTTTTGGCTTAGGATCAAAAGCTTGGGAGTTTTGAGCCTTGGCTTTTCTATAGCATAGAGGGAGTATCTTTCTTTGGAGGAGGAGGTGTAGACTTCATGTTCCACTGTCAAGACTAGTGGTTTTTCAATTGTATATGTATGCTTGGGACTTTTCACTTTAATAAATTCTCAAATCCAACACAATTTCATGCATACGTTGTAAATATGGTAGGACTACTCATGTTATGTTTGCGATATATATTGTTTCATGTATGCTAACGCTTATTAACTATTTCGTTTGCATTAGTATGAATCTTGTTGAATTTGTGATGTTATATATTTCAATCATGGTTATCCTGTGAACTATTTTGCAGGCCAACTTATGATTCTTGTTATGCTTGTGTGTTCATTTCAAGTTGCGTACTATTACAGGCTTGTAAGGGGCTCAATTACTTTCCACTTGTTGTGTTAGAACCTATCACGCATTACACTTGATCCTTCACAGAGTCATACATTTGTCAAACCAAAGTCACGAATACATCATTCTATGCATTATTGTAGCCAAGTCATACCACTAAAATCCCACTATTTCGGCAACCGAGTCACATTCCAAATGGGGCTCCTACTCCAAACGGTGTGAGGTCTAATTGGAACTTCATATCAGGGAGACCCCCTGAATGTTGGTAGGTCCAACACCATCTATTACAAGTCTATTTGGGCACATCACTCCCATCATTCATATCAGTACTTATAGGGCTCATTAAACCCTAATTCAGTTGCTACATGCCCTAGACAAGTCATCACATTGAATGCCATCATTCCTGAGAGTTTCCTAGCTTGAAGACATCCTGAAATGACTCCTTGAGGGACCAGCACAACCTTGGTTAGGGGTAAGTGTGCTACAAAGCACTTAGGCCCATTCAATCCTGCTCTGCAGAGCACCTTGGCCCACTTTGACCTATGTTTGGCGAGATTGAGCGAAATATTCATAGGGTTCTAGGAATATTCTTTCATTCTAGATCATTCTAGAAGATTCCCACCTCTTATCCTCTCCTATGAGCTCGAAATTGGATAGGAAATGACTCAAATATCCTCCTATCCTCTCATCCCTTCCTCCATGGAAATTAACTCCCAAATTGGAAAGCCATTCAATGCCCAATTTATGACAAAACCACCTCCATTTTCCTATAAATTGAGCACTCATCTAAGTGATCAAGGGGGATGGAATTTGAGAATTTGTAAGGAGATACTGTTGGTGTGAGGTTTGAGATTGTAAGAAAGTATTGTTATGCGGTCGGAGTGTTGTGCTTTTGGTGTGATGAAGGATGGAACTCAAGCTGGATGAGTGACATGGGATCAAACTTCTTGGTTGTAACTCTTCCTTCTACTTAATAAAGTTAATTACACCTTTTCCCATATTCTTATCTTTATGTATGATGATTATATGTGTAAATGCTTTGGATTCCAATTACTTATAGTAGATAGATCTCTTACTCTGATTGGTTTTTGTCCTCTATTTATGATTGCAGGTAGTTATCGAGAGGATTCAGTTTGAGAAGGAGCGATGGGCAAAGGAGATAAAGGGAAGTGAAAGATAATAAGTAGGTCCCTTGTATTATTTATCTTCTATAGAAAAAGGTTAAACTATTTAAATCTGTTGTTCTAGGTGTAGCTACCCACCTAGGGAAATTGTATTTATGCGTAGATGCAAAATTCCACATAACAAATTAGCAACTTTGTTGGGGAAATGATCATCATTCTTGTTGGGTGTGGAGCCTGATTATCTTCTGTATTCAAAGT
>APFE031109126.1:0-10022 GCA_000404065.3 Pinus taeda
TTGCTCACATCGGACGAGTAAAAGTCATGCTACTTACTTGCCTGATATGGACGGAGACCATAGGATCTCGAGGCTCTAGATCGACGATGGAGAAATGATCCAATGGCTGACCAGATTCGACGAAGAAATAGGATGAGTCATATGATATTTGAGGTCCAACATGACCGATGAATTGGGAGAGGAATTATTTTCACATGCAATCTTGGAGAAATGGAAATAACGACCATTCAAAGAGAACTGAAACTCATTTTGTGAGGAAACAGGTGACCACCTCTCCGTGAAGTGTTACACAACGATGATGGGGGAGAGTAGGGGAATTCAAGCAGACAGAGGAAGGAGATCCAAGAAGCTAGGTAGAGGAAACGAATAGTCAGGAATCGGATTGGCTTTAAGCCACAAACAGATAGAGAGTAAGAGAAAGTGGATAAAGAGAAGCAGAAAGTGAGAGAAGCAAATTGCAGAGAATAGAGAAGCCGAGATGACATGCGGAGCAAAGGCAGCATTGAGAATACAGAGACAGAGAGAGTCTGAGAGTTTGTGAACTCCAGAGAAGGCTTGAGAGGTTCAATCAACTCTTTTGTGTATACCTGTCAGGTATTCAGTACCAAATTAGACTCATACCACTGAGACCAATAGAGATTGAGATTTAGTAAGGGGAGTCTGTGTACTCTAGAGAGTTGGGGAATCCAGGTACAATCCTACTGATCATCATCTGTTAAGTGAGACTCAAATTGAGCTCCTGATTGTAAAAACTCTACTTTCAGACACAATAGAAAGGCCACTACTGAAGGCTGGACCAGGAGACGTAGCCCAGGAGGATTCAATGAACTCCTTATTAAACTTGTTGTATTTATGTGTTTGCTTAATGTGTTTCTCTTACTATTTCAGTGTTTGTGTATTTCGCAATCTTATCAATCGTTGCATAGAATAACATAGGCACACCCCAGCACATGAGTCTATAATACCTTCATTAATTCTCTGAGGTCATTTACGAGTGATTTCAGATCAAGGATTCTCTCACCATGAAAATAAGCCATGTTTATTTTTTTCTTTCTAATATTTATATTAGGGTTTACCATTGTTGGGTTTATAATATTACCCCCTTGGATTTAACATTATTTTCTTCGGTTCATAATAACTTGGGGTTTTAGTATTAATCCTTTAGGTTTATTATTAACTTGGGTTTATAATATCAAACATGGTCATCTTTATGTTTCTCTTGTGCTCGTAATATTAATTCCTTGTGCTTCTTCATCCCTTAGGTTTTTAATATTGATCCGTTCGGTTCATTAATTCCTTAAGTTTATAATATTAAAGAGTTGGGTTTATTAGTTCCTTGGGTCTATAATATTAGTCCTTTTTGTTTAATATTATTCCCGATGCTTCATAATCCCTTGGGATTTTAGTATTAAACCCTTAGGTAATAATAAACAAAAAGGACTAATATTATAAACCCAATGTATACAAACCCTAAAATAACTATTGAAAATACTAAATCCTAACAACAACAACAACAACAACAACAACAACAGTTTATATTATTATAATAACATTAATATAATAATCATAAATACATAAATATATAAAAATATAGTTTCTATTATTTGTATACTTATTAATTATCATAAATAATTGGTCTTTATTGTTATTGTTATAATAATATATTATAATAATATTGATTATACTATAGCTTATAGGGCTTTGGATTGAAAATGAATAAAATTAAATAAATGTGTACAATGTAGAAGTTGATTTTTAAGTTGCAATAATTGTTTAAAATATTTTATTTATTTATTTATATTCCATAAATTCTTATTAAGTCCAATATTTTTCAATCTAGTAATTGCAATTCTTTTTAATTTTGTTGTTCTTTTTTTTTGAACTAATAGTTGTAAATAAATTTTGTGAAAATATTTATGAAGAAATTAGTTAATTTAATGTATATGAGAGAAATTTTCATGTTTGCTTTGAGTGACGCTATAGAGAGGGGGAGTGAATGAGTTATGCTTGTTTATTTTTTAATTATGAATTTAAAATAAATACTCAATTTTTATTTGTAAAACCTTTGTATTGCAACTTACAAGTTGTAATTGGTAGAATGATACCTAGTGGCATTGCAAGTATTATTACAATTTGAACTAAGATACTCACTGAGATCACAACCATCCATACAATATTAGAGATATTTAATGAATATAGTTAGATCTTTGGGATATGTATCAATCCATATCATCCTAAAGAGATTTAATGAATATAATTAGATCTTTGGGATATGTATAGAATAAGGATTGTAGCCTTGAATTTTATGATGTGGGTTTTTTATAAATCCTAGAATCTATTTTATGAAATGAAATTCTATTAAATTAATGACTATGTTAGCAAGTTAGCTTTGAGTCAACAACTTAGTCTTAATGGCCCTTTAGGTCCTTATGGGCCTTTATGTTCATTAACTTGATATTCTGAACCACAATGTTATAACTTCACTTATAGTAAAAAATATTTCTTGTGATCCATTTGGCATTGACCTTAATTCCTTATAACTTTACTTATGGTAAAAAATATTTCTTGTGATCCATTTGGCATTGACCTTAATTCCTATTTGTATTGTAGCATCGAATTGATTCCCTTAAATAAAAAATAATAAAACCAATGTAGTATCTTGTGCTGCCACATACAAATTAAAGAAAATTACATATGCAAACCATACTCTCTTCCTGCACATTTACTTAAATGTACAATAGAGCCTCCTTCACCTCATTTGCATATGAGAGTGAAAGGAGAACATGTATGATGATGCATGTGGGATGAATACTTTTTATTTTCTTTGCTTTAGTTGTTAAAATTCTTTTAACATTCGTGAAAATTTGTCCAAATGAGAATCAAATTTAAACCCAACATTTTTTCCTAATATAAATATTGGAATTATTTTGATTTATCTATAAAAAAAAAATAAAAAAAATCATCTTTAATGTAATTCTTAATTTATATCCTCTACATATCAAACTTTAATGCTTTTTTCATCTCCAAAAATTAACTTTTTTTAATTTCAATACACTCCACCATATTTAAATGGTTTTATAAAATCTAAAATATTATAAATTGATAAATAACCAATTAAATTTGTGATGATGATAATTGAAAAATTCAATATATAATTAAAATTACATTACCATATTTACTATAAAACATTATTGATATAAATTTACAAAATAAAATTATTTATTGTTAAAAAATTTATTTTTTAAAATTTAAAATAAAATTTTATTTATAAGTAAAATAAAAACAAGATAACTATTATACTCAAGCATTTCTAACCATAAGAAACTCCACAATCTCGCTCAAGAAACCATGTATATCGTGTACATGTATCACACTGCAAATGTTATATATAACCATAGTGTACATGTATCAAACTGCAAATATTATATATAACAATGTATATACTGTACACGAATTGCAAAGAACCATGTATATAGTGTACATGAATTGCAAATAAGCAAATTTTGTATGTGCATATATCAAATCAGGTTAAGGAAATGCCAAATAATGCATGAAATTTTCGGAGATTAAAACAAATGGAAACATATATATAAAGATAGTGCAATTATCTATTTTCGTAATCCTTCACCCTCAAAACCACTATATGATATAAGTTGTCCTCACTACATTGTTATAATATGGTATGTACTCAATCTTGGCGGCCATCGTCGACCCCTGAGGTAGCAACGATTTCTGTGTTGCATTGTTATCAAAAGGTATGTACTCAATCTTGGCCGCCATCGTCGACCCCTGAGGTAGCAACGATTTATGTGTTAAGGGTGGAGGTAGAACGCACTTCATCATCGACCCCTGAGGTAGAACGCATCCCTGCGTTAACGGTGGAGCTAGAACGCACTTCATCGTCGACCTGAGGTAGAACCGATCTCTGTGTTAACGGCCGAGCTAGAAACCACTTCACCGTCGACCCCTGAGGTAGCAACAAGCTCTGTGTTAAGGGCGGAGCTAGAAGCCACTTCATCGTCGACCCCAGAGGTAGCAACGATCTCTGTGTTAAAGGTCGAACTAGAGGTAGCAACGATCTCTGTGTTAAAGGCGGCGCTAGAAGCCACATCCATCTCTGCATTGCCCATAATCCAACGATGGCCTGCATCAATCATGACTAATTCATCGCTCTACCCATTAAATCCAATCGCAAGAAGACCATTCCAATTCCAATATAAATTTATAATGCTATTTTTGCGAAACCTAAAGCAAATCACAGCCCACTCACTCAAAATTTCATCGCAAGAAAGTCATTGTTGCACATCCTTCTCCAACATTCCAAGGACGACTTCTTTTGCAGAATCAGATATGGAACCCCACACACCGCTACCCACATCTACCTCCGTGTTTTGAATTTTCTCATACATCCACATGACAGCCTCTTTCTCAACTTCAAACGGTGTCCTGCCACAGAGAAGTGTAAAAATATAAATGAATTTTATTAATGTTACAAAAGTTTAAATGAATATACAAAAGTTTATTAATGTTATTTGCTCATACATGCTCATGGCATCCTCATTCTCAGCTTCAAACGGTGTCCTGCCACAGAGAATATAATATAATACCACTCCCGCACTCCATATATCCACCTCGTACGAGTACCCATTTCCATTTCCGATTAGCATTTCTGGTGCAGAATATCCCAATATTCCCACCTTTGCTCTGGGTAAAACTCCAACTGTGGCTGTAAAATATCGTTCAAGATCATTTATGACAATGACTAACTTTATATAAATCTAATTGAGATATACCTCCTTTATGGAAATTTCGTCGAGATAGGTTTTAATTTGATTATTTGAGTGGATTAACGAGCAGCTGAGTGCTTCAACTTTATGCAAGATGCATTGCATGACTTTACTCGGTTACGACTCATAATCAATGCCAACCGCTATTAAAAATGTATGCCAAGAATGAAATCGAAATTCGGATTAATGTTGTAGAATAATTTTCCAACTTACGCTGAAGTGCTCGGTCGAAGTTTCCAAGTTTGGCAACCCATGACGAGCCGGAGTTCGCACCGTTTGATATGAAAATGCTGAATGGCTTTATGTCTCTATGAATAATTCTCTCTGATTGGCAGTACCGAAGAGCTTCCACGATGCATTTCATTATTCCAGCGGCTTCTTTCTCTGAGAGAATACCATTTCTTTCGACGAAGCACGCATTACATGCTCTGCAAAAACGGCACAGCAATTTTATCGCACGCAACCTTGAAATTATTGACAATTTACAAAGTTAGCACCACGCAATTGCAGGACGGTGATTTCACTGCTTGATCTCTTCCTCAAGTAAATGTTATTTGCAGAAAATAACCCTAACCGCGAGATGCAATATATATGTGCGCACCATTCAACTGACCTCATGCTCCATCAATGCCAATTTATGACCGTTATTTTGCTAAAACGCGTTAACTAGAACTAGCTATATTTTTTTTTGATGTAGATATGCAATATTTTGTGCATTTAGATGTAGTTTAATATGAGCATTTATACGGGAGGTTATAAAGGAAATGGTACAAGTGTCTGGCATAGGGAAGACACAGGGAAGAAGAGCATAGATGAAGAGATGTGATATGTTATCTTGATCTAAATGTTTTCCAGTTTGGAATTATTTACTTTTGGAATTATTTACTTTGTAATATAAAATACTGCTTCTACACTTAGAAATGTTGAATAATAAATGAATACCAACTTTACAATAGATTTATTGGGGCTCCATAAACTTACATAAAATTTTGAATTTGGCCCTTTGGTCACTCTCTAGTTTGAACAAGGCATACCTTATGTTTCAAGTCATACTAGCAAACCACTTAGATTTGCAACCATGAATATGATAGGCTTAATGCCTTGAGTCCAAACATTTGGCTATAAGTTCAATCTAACTTTGGAAGCAATTCTCTTGTATGCATTCCAAAAAAATCAAGTGTTTTTTGTTAGTGAATGCCAAGAAGCCTATCTTGTAACACCTAAGAGGTTATTCTATTTGGGAAGCAACCTATGAGATACGTCCATATGAGACCACAAGTGTCACAATTAGAATTATGTTTACTTTTATCCACTTTTCATTCATATTCCAAGAAGCTTGGATTTGCAAAAAATTGCAGTTATACCATAATTGTGTTGGGTCATTACTCCACAACATGCAATCAATATCTACATTTCCATTGACAGGGTTTATCCAACAAGTTGAAGTGAAAAAATTGTAATCACAAAATGATGGATGTATGCAACGTCGCGACTACAAAAAAGAACAAAATGTGCTCACTTCTATTATACATTTACAAAAGGACGTTTTTAGATTTAGAAAGATAACCATCATGTTGTTCATGAATTGGGTGAAGCCATCAAAGTTTTTATTTTGAATGGGTCATTTAAAAAGTGTTCTTGGTAGAAAGGATTTGAGTGCTTTTATAATGTTGAGAATAATATATTTCCCAAATTATTTAAAGGCTTCTGACAAATTTGAGGATTTTAACGCATGTGAGGAGATTTGAGCGATTTTAAACATGTGTAAATAAGTATATATTTAGTGATTTCAAAGACTCTCCAACTAATGTTAGATACTTTTTAGCCTTTTGGGGCCTCTAGTGATGCTTTTCTATTGTCAGGTCATGTTCAAAAGTTCAAAAGAGCATGTATAGTATGGAGTTAAGTTATGTTAGAATGTGGATTGTGGATGGGGTTTATGTAATGTTTTTGTTTGTTTGCAGTATATTAAATATCTTTAATTTTTTTCCTCAATAAATCCATCTCTTTTTTATCTAAACCAATGTTAAATGGTGTTATTTCTTGAAAGAATCAAGGCATAATAAAATATTTCCAACTTCCATTTACATTTTCATTAAGTCAAAAATTGTGATTTCTACTCTTTAGTGTTATAAATAATTTTGCAAATTCATTGAATTCTAAGGAACAACATAGGGGATTTTTCATTTGAAAAAATGGGAGCATAGTTTATAGTTTTAAATCCTACCTCAAGGAAGTTGTTTGAAATTATCAATTCTCAATCCTTTATACTTGATCTTAATATTATTTTCCTTCCTTATGTATTAATCAATGTAACTTGGTTTATGATTTCAAAGTAGCCCTAGGGACTCGTGGAGGTGCCTATTGCTAATTTTACTTTCTTTGGCCTCATTGACCTACTTTTTTTCTTATTTGTTGGACATTAATATTATTTATCTTATCTGATGTCAAAGTCCATGAAATATGTGTCTATTTAAACTTAGCGTATTTAGAAATTAAGAGACAACCTAAGTTGGAAAGGTTATATAATCTATAAATTTGGCATAATGTAACTGAGTTCTCTTTACCTTCTAGCTCCAAATGGAATTTTATTTATGAGCTTTTCCCTTTTGAATACTAAATTATATTTCGTATGGGATGAACTTCTCAGTCATATTAGTGTTGGCAGCTTCATAGCCATTTCCCAGATGAAGGGAATAATACAATTGACAAGCTTCAAAGAAGGTTTTTGCCTCGTTATCTTTTCTTCTCCAATCCATATTGGTCTGGTGTTCACATATATTTAATTTCATGTAATATTTTTTGGGGAAAATGCTTCTATATATTAGGTAGTTCACAAGGAAATATATCCCAGATGTATTTTCCACTAGGAATTTTTCATTTGGTGTTGATTTGACTGTCAAACATAGTTTGGACATTAAAATTGTCTTATCTTTATCTTATTTCATGACGTTTGTTTGAGTGATCTTGTATTTGAAGATCTCTTACCAATTTACATAGACTCGGTCTAATAAATTATGTATAGCATGGTGAATAATATTGTTACATTGATATTAAATATCTTATCTAAGGGTTTTGATTTCATTAGACCTAATTTCGTTAGCAAGAATTTAAAGAAAACTTAGTTATTACCAAAAAATGTTACCAACCATTGAACATATATTTACTAAGACTCATGTGGTAGCTATTTCATAAGCATGAAATCTTGCAATGTAGGAGGAAACTATAACACCCAAAGACATTAACTAATGAAGGGAAGAAAAAGGTAATCTCTACATAGTCCACATCCAGGATCTCAAGTTTAATCACATTTGATGTAGGCATGCTCCATATAATATAAGCCTTTGTAATATGGGGAAAGGCTCTTTGTAACCTTGAAAAGTGTCCACGCGGGGATGTGAGAGATATGTCACCAAAGCACAATTGAATAAATGTTGTGAACAACCAAAGCTACAAATTGAATTGTATATCATGCTTTCAATTAAGATTTTAAGCTTTTTGGTTCTGATGTGTGAATTCTCTTAATGAAGACAATGCCATGATTTTTGCACTCTCTTTTACTTAATAGTGGAATGAAACTATCTAACAAATGCAAACAGTGTGCAAACTACTAAAAATAGATTGTTGAAGATAAAATAGCAGTCCACTCTTACTCCCTCATAATTAATCCATCGAACTTATAAAGAAGAAGTGTAACCCTACTGTCCTGTTGAAACACCCAAACTTATTCATTAGTGTACCTATCCCTCTTGATGCTTTCAAACCTCAAATAATTTTTATTTTAGTCAGTTTGAAAAACATAGAGATTTCTCAAAGGAATATAGTAGGCACTTAATGTCTCCAATTTACAAAGTGGCATGACATAAATATTTTCCAAAAGTGACTTTATATTCTAGATATTCTCATTGTCAAAACCCATTTATGAGCAAATAAATTGACTCTATAAATAACCAGTTTAATGTACACGAGAAAGCTCCAAATCTAATCCCTATAATACTTGTCCTTTTGATGCACAAATTTACTTATTTTATGATTGCAAAAGATCATTTTGTCTCTAAGCATAAAAACCAGCATTACTGAAGATACAATAACTATTACCAGTGTACACTTCAAATTACACAGAAGTGTACTAATAGTCTGATCATTTATGCACAAACCACAAGATTTGTTCCGTCCAATAGTGAAATTTGTGCCAATTACATTTGGATTTTAGAAACAAAAATCACAAATATTTTATAAATTTAAGCAAGTTGAAAAATTTACAAAATGGAAACATTTCCAAATGCTAAAAAACAAGTGAGAATGTTTCGAAATAACCTCTAGGAACAAAACGAAGGCCAGACATCTTGATTTTTTGGCACATGGTTAGACTTGAAGAAAGGCTTGAGTTTATCTACAAGGAAGTACTCTTCAAGAGTTTTTGCATAATAGTAGAAAAAAACTTTTTAATACATTGAGATAATGCTTTGTTGCCAAAACTACTCAAATTCATGGTTTTTCAAGGCATTAATGCTTCTCACTTTAACCATGCAGTTTAGATTATATTAAGTAGATATAATAACCCTTTAGGATTTGGTATGAGATTTTTATTTCTAAAAGTATTTTCTATATAAACTCAAACCATATGCAACTTGGATAAACAATAAGTATTTCAAATTTTGTATACACAAGATGTTAATTTGATAAAATTCCCTTGATAATAAAATATACATATTAGAAAAAGAGACTTAGCTTGATGTTCTATGTATTTATTTCAGCTTCAAAGAGATATTTGATTAGCTCTCAAGATAAAATACATGCGATTACCTATAAAAATAATTAGATATTAAAATATTTATTTCTTAGAAGAGAAAATGGCCATAATACTCCATAAACTAATATAATCCCTCAAGCGAAGGATGGATATGAGTAATCTAAAATTATTTAGTAGAGCAAGAATTCAAATACAAAATTTTATGAACATAATCTACCTTTAGTTCGTCTCCACTTAAGCCAAAGTATTCCATAATTGGTTTCATCAATTTAATCAAGTTAGAGAATTACAATATGGAAACATTTCCAGATGCTAAAAAGCAAGTGAAAAAGGTTACTAAATAGCCTCTAGGAATAGAACCAATATAGAAATGCAGGAAAGCATTTCACACCAGATGGAACCAAAAAGTACAAAATTTGGCAAGAATTGTGAGCACTTACAAGCATTGGAGTATAAATATTCCACAAAGCATGTCAAACATC
>APFE031109130.1:1813-57244 GCA_000404065.3 Pinus taeda
GCAGCAAATGTCACAGGAATTTGAAATGAAAGACCTTGGTGATCTTCATTATTGCCTAGGACTGGAAGTATGGAAAGATTCTGGTCAAACTTTTCTAACTCAAGGAAAGTATGCCAGAAACCTGTTGGAAAGATTCAGAATGGAACAGTGTAAAACAGCAGCAACACCGTTGCAACAGAACCTCAAGTTAAGCAGTGATGATGGCACAAAATAGGTGGATGCCACTTTATATAGACAGCTAGTGGGAAGTCTGATATATCTTACGACAACTAGGCCTGATTTGGCATACTCTGTTAGTGTGCTGAGCCAGTTTATGTCTAGACCACTTGACAATCACTGGAATGCAGCGAAATGTGTGTTGAGGTACTTTAGTGGTACTTGTAATTATCTTATTTTATACACTGACAGTTCTGATGTTACTTTAGCAGTTTACTCTGATTCTGATTGGGCAGGTAACCTGGACGATCGTAGATCCATCACAGGTTATGCATTTAGCATCGGATCCGGGGTTATTTCATGGTGCAGCAAAAAGCAAAGCACTGTAGCGTTATCGTCATGTGAAGCAGAGTACCAGGCGTTGTGTGCAGCTACATGCGAAGCCATTTGGTTGAGGAGATTGCTTATTGATGCAGGCGAAGGACAAAAAGCAGCAACCAGCATCAAAACAGACAATCAAAGCACAATAAAGCTTGCATACAATCCAGTTTTCCATAAGAATACTAAACATATTGATACTCAGATTCACTTTGTAGGGGAAAAGATACAGTCTAAGGAAATTAGTGTGGATTATTGTAATACCTATGATAATTTAGCTGACATTTTTTCTAAGCCTCTAGGGTGAATAAATTTTGAGTTATTTAGAGGGATGTTAGGTGTGCACAATAACCCTTTATTCATTAAGAGGGGGAGTTAGAAATAATGAAGAAATGGTTATGTGGTTGTAACGTTACCTTCTTACTTTAGGAGTTGATCCTAGAATATAGGAGGTTGGTTTCAACTACCTATTTTTCAGTCATGTATTTAATATGTAATATGCATTCATTGTAAGTATTGATTGAACGAGAGAGAGAGAGTCTCCTCCTTGTATGAGTGCAGTCTCGAGGTGATGTACACACCTGTGAGCTGCAAATCCTTCTGATTAATTCAAGTTTCATTATTTTTATCTATTGGAAGTACAATTGATGATACATGATGTATACACATTGAACGTTGTTTCTTTGCGTGGTAAGTTGCATACGCGAAGGGATGTAAAGTTGATTCTAGTCAAATGTATTTGCATCCCAAATGCTGGATGATGGGGATAATGCTTACACATGCTAAAATTGCAACAAATTAATGTCAGCGTGAATGCAAATGATCAACTTATGACATATATACAAAATCACGCTTCTTATGGATAATTGCCTAGCTTGGATTGCTTTAATACAATTCTGCATCAAATTCAATCAATAAAGCATATGTTGTTATGCCCTGTAGTGGTATGGCACTGGTGAAATGAAATACGCACTCCCATCAAAATGCAAAGCCACTAAATTTCTTCAAGTCTTATTGTAGCTTTGCAAAGATAATGAGTGTGGGAAGGAATCAAAGAGTCATGCTTTATTATTGTCCACACCGTGTACAAAAAAATACACAAGTTGGTTTCAAAGTCCAGGAAATTGGAATATTTTCTAGACTATTTTGCAGCTATTGTATTATTCCCAATTGGAAAGGAAAAGATACATATCACCCACATATTAAGATTTTAGTCACACAAGGCAAATGTTTTCTTAAATCTTTGTAGCATTTTATGTATGATATGGTTTTACTATAGCTGGAGATGATGCAGTCAAGATGCTCCTAATGGATACGATATGCAGTCACAACTAATATTTTGTCTTTTGTAAATAAAAATCAATGGGATGACAATCCTAATGGATACGATATGCAGTCACAAACTAATATTTTGTCTTTTGTAAATAAAAATCAAAGGGATGACAATCACAATTGCCAGAAGAATGTGATGACTTAGGAGGTATTTCTACGTAAGTGACAAACTTTGAAAGAGAATGATATTCATATTTCATATCCATTCTTGAAATCCCCAAATATTCATCATGAGAGAGGATTCTCATTGATATCTTGCAAGTTACATGTAGCAATTAGTAGGTCATGTACACTCTAATCAACTGAGGACGCTCTTTCAGTTGATAATTCTAACATAAACCTCATAAGAGAAATATAATTGGCTTGAAATATAAATTAGATGTCTAACATATGGAAGATCACGCGGTGAAAATTTTGAAACCCTAAATCCTACTGCTACAACTCATAATATTTCTTCTATTTGTTAAATTAATTAACAAACTATTTGCAATTTCCTACTTAGAGAAATTTTAGCATACACAAAAAAAAATATTGACAGTTAATGCAGCTTGTCAAAAATGATGTAATTTGGGAAAAACTATGCAACAGATGAGGGTTTCTTTATTAAATCTTCAACAGAAATTCAAGTACAAGAATTCAGACATGAGAGGAAAAATATTGAGAGAAATTTAGTGATAAATTTCTCACTCTCCACAGCAACTCCCTTACCCCGAGATGAACCCTTTGCCCATGTGTCACCGTCACCCTCACCCTCACAGTAGCTACACAAAGCTCTATTGGAATTCGTCTCTCCAATTGTCTCTTCCAGATCCGTTCTGAACTTCCCAGATCATTGTTGATACTCTCTCTCTCCCCTGCAACTCACCCTTTTCCTAGGAAACTGAGTAGTTGTTGGTATGTATTCTCCAATCCCCATAGAGTATCTTCTTATAATCTCTATTTGAGACATCAAAAGTGAAGATTAAAACATAATCAAAGGCTAAGATTAACTAGAAATGGATCCATGTCTTCTTCTATAAGATTCTCAGCATAACTTAATTAATACCCTTTAATCAATTATATTTCCTAAGTTTAAACTTAAGAACCATTAAAAAATTAATAATTATTTAAATTAAGTTGTATTTAGTGGAATTTCCATAAACAATTTTTGGGTTTTGGAGACCTCTAGCCTTTCTACAAAATTTCAACGCTAAAACACATCTTATGCTACAAAAACTAACACTCCCTCTTAGCGAGGAATGTCTTCTAGCGCTGGAACCCTGAAGCAACACCTTGTCTCTGCACCACCTCCTGTCATGTTGTTGATGTCTAGCTACTCTTCCCATCAACTACTCTGAAAATCTGATATGTGTTGCATCTGTGCAGCTGCTGACCCTATTGTAATGATGCCAACTACTGCATCTGCACTGCAACTCCACCTCATCTATTGTTGTTGCAACTCAAAATCCATTTGTTTCTGCTACTGAAACAGGTTTTCCACCATACCCATATTTTCCCTAAACTAGATGAACTTAGCTCTCCCTAGAGATTTCGTATGTCTGCTACTTGATCCCCTGTGGGGACATATTGCAATTGGACTGCCCCACGCTAAAGGCAGTCTCTAATGAAATGATATTTAATATCAATGTGCTTCGACCTATCATGAAATATTGGATTTTTAGAGTTTTATGAAACTCTTATTATCATAGTAAACATTGGTCACTCCCCTCTTCTTCCTTAATAAACTCAAGAGCAACTTCCTAATCCATATAGCTTCACACGTAGTTGTGTTGGCTGCCATATATTTAGCTTCTACTGAGCTCAATGCTACTGACTTCTGCTTCGTCCTGCACCAAGGGACCATTCCTAATCCAACACTGGAGAAGTACCTAGAGGTACTTTTCCTGTCCACTCAACTACTGCCCAATCTACATCTATGAATCTGCATAATCTGACGTCATCTCCTCAAGTATATTTCAACCCATATTCAATTGTTCCACACACATATCTAAGAATGTGCCTAGTTGCTTCCCAATGTATCCTTTTCGGTTCTACCATAAACTGACTAAGGGTATTGACAGCGAAACAAATGTATGGCCTAATGTTAACTAGATACATGAGCAACCCAATGATTAGTCTATACAAGGTGGGTGTTTATCCCCCGTTTTGTTCCTATTGCTACAATTTTTCATCCCTATTTACATCTTTTTGGCACCTCCAAACCCACTTGCTATTCTACTATCCTAATCATTGTCCCCATCTCCATTTTGAGCTAAAGTCTTATGATTATATTTTTCTATTTATTGGTGAAATTAAGTAGATATAAGTAGTGACTCCCTCAACTAACTTATTATTATGATCGAAGTGTAAACCTTCCAGAGATGTGCAGGATGACAGCAAGAAGCAACAGGCAGTGAAAGTTATCTTGAGTTCAGTACCTAACAGCACAGGAGATAAGTTGTTGCATGTTTCTAGATGGCAAGACTGCCTCCAGCCATACCTGAACGCATTTGATTCTAGCTACACCAAGGATTCGTGATTATCCTCTCTCACTGGAGTAAACACTAAGATTAGAACTGGTTGGAAGTTGTTGAACCAATTTTGACTAGTGGTTCAAACCATCCGATCTGAAGGAGTAGATTAGTTGGGTTGTTAGGATTTACCATCTTTATTTTAGTTGTTTAAACTTAATTAAATGCCTATAAAAGGTTGGATGTAATATGTTAAAGCTAGCGCACAAACATTGGAGTGATTACTGTGTATTGCATGACTCATTTTTAATTAAAAATATCTAGCATGGTTCTACCTTGAATTCAAATTAAGTGTTTTATGAATTGTTGATGATGAAATGTTGATTGCATTCGAAATCTTTCCTTTACTATAAATTAGCCAGCTCCCAGGTGTGTCCGGGCCCACCCATCTGGGTTAGTTTTGTATATTGCATAAGCAGTAATTCTATGTGTTAGTTATAGTTGATCCTTCATTCACTGCAATTTAGTTTCAGTTTGGTTTGCTGCATGAGAATTATCTTAGTTCAGTTGCTTAGAGTATGCAGATGCATTGATGCTCTTAAAACCCCTTCGTTTTCATAATCCACAACTGAATTCCTGTGTGATTCCCATTTTTCTCTCAGAACAATGTTATGTTATACTCATGAACTTGCCATCATATTAATTTGCAATTGACATAGATGTGCATGGAATCTACCAGACTCCATAGTCATTTGATGATTGAAAAGAGTTTGTTTATCCACTAATACTTAAATTGAATAACATCTTCAAGGATCAGGGATGAATGGGATTCAAGTTAACTAAAGTGGGATTAGTTTATTCCCAAATCTTTTCTTCGTTTCCTCTAAAAACTGGATCGGTTGACTCTCTGTTGAATTGTTTTGCAGGTAATGCAACATAAGGAAATACTTGTTGATTGTTTGAACACTGTGATTGGCATAAACTCGGCTTGATTTTAAGTTGATTGGATTGATTATTAAGTTATCTGCATAAGTGTACATACAAATAGGATATTGCTTTCAGAAGCGTTGAATGACTTATTGTCGACATAGTCCAATTTCATTCGACAAATAGATCCTTAGATTGATCAATAGACTGTGTGGATTGAACGTAGAATACAAAAGAGTGCTTTGTGTGATTAGTTGATTTCATTAGTTCCCCTGATTTGTGTGGTTAGTTGCTTTCATCAGTTTAGTTGGAGTATCAATTCTCTTGTTTCGTGTGATAGTTGATTCTGTTAATTGGATAATTGATTTCCCATGTTCGTTGAGTGCTTGATTACATGTCCCATAGTTAGATGTCAATTGGATTTTAACAAGCAGCACATAGATTTCAAATAGAGTTACTTGCAAGTGAGGAGTGGTGTGATTACAGGATGATTTAAAGTAGAGTTTCTCAGAATTGTTTGGTTGGATTGCTATGTATCAAGTAGACTAAATGCTTAAACGTGTTCTCATTACGATGATTAATTAGGACCTCTAGGTGGTTTGATTGAGAATACAAGATTAAGTTAGTGAGTTAAAGGAGTGAAATAGAGTGTTGTTCAGTTCAGTACTTAACTTCAAAATCCTTGATTATTAGGGTAACAAGTCATTAAGTATAGATTGCCTGTTTGGGTGAGGATTGAATTACTATTACAAATAGTGGATCTTTATTTCTTTTGAGTGTAAACTGAAAGATTTATAACCAGAATTTGAGTATTTGATTGACTGAGTCTTGCGTGATTATGAGTTCATTTTCATCACTTGAAATCAATAGTAAATAGTTCAGTACCCTGTTGAGTCCAAATTTTAATGATAGGCAGAGTTTGTAAAAATTTCTGAAGTCTCTAGATTAAATTTTATTGTTAGATCTGTGTATGTCAGTTAGGTGCTTGATTTCTTTTAAGTTTGAAAAGTATTAATGTACTTATTACCCCACTAATCATTATAAGGAAATGTTAAAACTCTAATCTAGCCCTAAACAAAGAAAGTGCAAGGCAACTCGTGCCTACAAACCCGGATTGACAATTTATATTAAGAGGTTCAATTCGTCAATTTAATCTCCCAACAATGGGGTCGACTTCCTTGTCTCCCGATGCATCTATCTTCTTCTAGTTGGTAATCATGGGCATCGTCATGGGTTGGAAATCTTGCATTCTGAATCTCTTCATAATATATGTAGCATATATTCCTTGCCTAAGGAAGATCTCCCCATTCTTCTGCCACACTTCCAATCCTAGAAAATAGTGCATCAACCCCATATCCTTCGTGTAGAATTATGCTTCAAGGTTCCTTTTGGAGTCCTTTATGAGCCTTAATGATCTTGTAAAAAACAAGTCATCCACATACAACACCAAAATTAGAGGCTCATTCTCCACCATCAAATAGTAGAGATTGGGATTTGCATCACTCTTGATGAATCCCAACTACTGCAAATAACTATCAATCCAACCATACCATGCCCTTGGTGCCTGTTTGAGCCCATATATGGATTTATTCAACCTACATACATGAGTGTGCTTTTCATGAGTTTCGAAGCCTTTAGGCTTCTCTTTATACACCTCTTCTTCTATCGCCTTATTCAAGTATGTTGTCTTGACGTCCATTTGGTGAATCTCCCATCCTAGATGCGTTGCTAGGAATATAATGGATCTAATTGAGGTATATCTGGAAACTGAGGCAAAGGTCTCCTCATAGTCTATCCCTTCCTTCTGTGCACACCCCTTCGCCACGAATCTAGCCTTGTACTTCTCTACACTTCCATCTGCAACATACTTGATCTTGTAGATCCATCTGGAACCTACAACTAATATGTTTTCTGGTCTAGGCACTACCTCGCAAACATCATCTGTCATGATAGAACTATATTCTTCTACCATGGCATCCACCTACACTTGTTGTTGTGCGGCTTCCTGAAAGCTAGAGCGTTTTGTGACCTGAGCTACCAGATCTTGATATCTACCAAGTTGTCTGTGTTTTCTCTTGTCTTTCCTGAGAGCTCAGACAAACTCCTTTACATCCCTCAAGGAATGGTGCACTTCCCAACTGGCTCTACCACTAGTTGTGGGAGGTTCAATCAGTTCCTCCTCCTATTCCTGCTACTCCGTCTGCTGAGAACTCCTTGGATCTCCTACCTGCGAGGAGATACTAGTATTGGTCACCGTACTCAACCCCTGTGACTGTCCTCATGCTTGTCCCACTTGTTGTCCCTGGTGTTTGACTAACAGAACTTATGCTGACTCATCACCCACAGGCATTTCTCGAGATCTTCTAAAAGCTCTATCTTTCATGAACTTTACATCTCGTCTCCCTACAATCTTCCTACTACTAGGAATGTAGATCATGTATACCTTTGTGGTCTTGATATACCCTATGAGGAACCCCTTCTCTGCATGGAAAATTTTAGGGGCTAATATTCACAGGTGGGCTAATTTTCCTTTATTTTTCCAAAAAAATGATACGCCAATTTCCTCTTTTCCTAAAAATGATTCGCCCAAATTTTACAATATAAAACTATTTTACCTTAAAAATCGCCAACATTACATAAAGAAATATATAAAATCATTATTTTTACAAATTTTAAAAGTATATCAATAAACATTTTATAGTTTTTGTATTAGGGAGAAGTGAGATTTGCCACTATTTTTAAACTTCAAGATAATTTTCCATCCTTAAAATTTTCCATGCTTCTCTGCAGTCTAATCGAATTTACTGCGCTTTTCATCTGGTATGCGGCAGTAAGCCACACTCTTGAATATCGTCAAATGACTTACTTCAGGTTTCTTTCCGGTGAAGACCCCCTCTGGCGTTTTCTTCCTCGATGCTCTATGAGGTGTTCTATTTTCAATGTACATCGTTGTGTTGCATGGATCTGCCCATAAAAATCTAGGCAAATCCTAGTCATACATCATAGCCTTTGCAGCCCCAACTATTGTTTTGTTATTTCGCTCTGCTACTCTATTCTAATGAGGATTTTATGGAGTTGTCCATTCTCTTTTGATGCCTTCTTTTGCACAGATATCTGTGAAGTCTTTATCTATGTATTCTCCGCCATTATCTGAAGGTAGCATCTTGATCTTTTTCCCTATCGTGTTTTCTATGAGAGCCTTGAACTCTCTGAACTAATCAAAGACCTCACCTTTGGTCTTTAAGAAATAGATTCAGGTCTTCCTCGAATGATCATCATAAAAAATGACGAAATATTCGCCACCGCTAAGAGCTCTAGTGGACATAGGACCGCAAATATCTGAGTGTATCAATCCCAACGCGCCATTTCTCTGTTTTCACTTCTGGGATATGCTTCCTTTGCGTACTTCCCAAGAACGCATCCTCTACACACATCATTGTGCTCTGTGCTGAGAACTAGAACTCCTAATACATTTTCTCTTAGCATCATAAGTGCTCCATGATGTAAATGTCCCATCCTCATATGCCATAGTTCGTTTATCTCCTTCCCACTTCTATTATCACTTCCTATCAGTTCCATTGGAGAATCGAGCTGCCACCTGTATAGCCTGTTTCTCCGAGCTCCAATTTGTCTCACCTTCTTCTAGCTAAAGTGTTTGATGTACACTTTCTTCCCCACGAAGTGTATATCATAACCCTTGTCATGTAACTAGTACAATGAAATTAGATTCATACTCAATCCTGGCACATGCAGTACATTAGTAGCGTTGGTGTTGGTTCTTTTTTATATCTGAATTTCTATGGTGCCTCTCCCTACCGGTGTACATTTAGTTTTATTGCCCATAGTGATCTGGAAGTCCATCTGCTCCTCCCGATAGCTAGAGAAATATTCTCTAACTCATGTCATATGAGTTGAAACTCCACTATCAATGTACCAGACACTAGATGATGTTGAACTTGACAAGTATGCAAACTCATCCTTCAACTTGGAAGATAATTTTGAGGCTTCCTGACTATTGATTCTATCCATGTTTTTATGTGTTATTTCTCCTTTCCTTCCTGGCGTTATTCTACACCAACAAACTGCTGCAAAATAACTGTGTCCTAGCTGAAGATTTGCTCTATAAGAAAAAATATTGTTGCTCCCTCTGCCTCTGGTACTCTTTGATCTGGAAAATCTAATTTCTCTGTTGATTCTCTCAGAGAAATAGACCTTTCCTCAAAAAATCGACCCTCTTGGCCAAAGGAACTGTGTTGCCTCTAAGGGTTTCAAATTGTTGCCTAGGTAGAGCTTCGGAATTCCTCTTCCCTTTTGCTAATGAGCTCTCAGGATTATGATCTATGCTCTAATACCATGTGATAATTCTGAAACCTGAAATTCTAATGCAGCGACTAATAATATCTCCTCTATTTGTTAAACTAATTAAACAAACTATTTGCAATTTTCTACAGCAAATATTGAAACATACACACTGCAACCTTCACAAAACAAATATAGCGAAAAGATAAATGCTAGAAAATTAGATAAATTCTAGCACACATAAAAATTTGACACAGTTATTTTTGGACAATTGTCCTGAGAAAAAACCCAAATTGGGAAAATCGGTGCAGCAGATGAGGGTTTCTTTATTAAATCTTCAGTAGAAATTCAAGTACAAGAATTCGAACATGAAACTAACGAAAAATACTAAGATAAATTTAGTGAACCCTCTGTCCATACGTTGGGTCTCTGCGTCACCCCCCTGCGTAGAGCTCTAGTGGACTACGTCTCTCTTCATGTTGTCTCTTTCGGATTCGTTCTGAACTTCTAGGATCACTGTTGATACCCTCTCTCTCCCCTTGCAACTCGCACTCTGACTCTACCTCCTGTCTTGAACTTCAGCCACTAAGAAAATCGATTTGCTTGGGCAACTGAGTAGTTGTTGGTGTGTATTATCCAAGCCCCATCGAGTTTCTTCTTATAATCTCTCGTTGAGACATCAACGGCCAAAATTAAAACATAATCGATGGTTAAGATTCACTAGAACTCGATCCATATCTTTTTCTAGAAGATTATCACCATGAATTAATTAATACTCTTTAATTAATCATATTTCCTAAGTCTAGACTTCAAAACCATTAAAAAATGATTAGTTATTTTAATTAAATCGTCTATAGGTGGAATTTCCATAAACTATTTATGGGTTTTGGAGATCTTGTGTATTCTAGATTCTCTACAAAATTTCAATGCTAGAACACATCCGATGCTACACAAAATAACACAATATAATCAATAGGAAGATTAACTTACCTCAGAGAAATTTACACAGTCAGAGATTTTTCTTCATTCCTCAACTCTCTTGCTATTGATGTCAAGTGGGGTAGGGAGGGGGGTCGGGGGGTGGTAAGTAGAGAAGTGTTTTTCCATCAATTCCAAAGGGGGTGATTGATGGCAAAAGACCAGCAAAGGAAAAGGAGCAACAACAAGGAACACTAAAGGAGCAACAAAGGGTTTGATGGCTTCAGTTTTGATGGCTTGGCTTGGAAAAAAGGAGCAACAAAGATCATAGCACATGTTGATGTTTGTTATGCCATGATTGAGCTTTTGGATCTTGAGAATGTTGCAGAGACTACTAGCAAAGGAGTAAAGGAGTAGCAAGTAGTGTGATCACCATATGTGTGATGGTGACAGAGATATGTTGATTGTTGACA
Organism: Pinus taeda; assembly: GCA_000404065.3. Lineage (NCBI taxonomy): Eukaryota > Viridiplantae > Streptophyta > Pinopsida > Pinales > Pinaceae > Pinus > Pinus taeda. The sequence continues at coordinate 12,747 of APFE031109130.1, forward strand.
CTTGAGCAAAGGAGCATAGATTGATAATTGTTGCGATGCAAGGCTGTGGCAAAGGAAAACATGTGCAGGGAAGAATGTTGTAGAGATTGCTATGTTGAAGAATTTGTTGTGATGTTGAAGTGTTGTGATGCAAGGAAAAGACAAGACTCCATGACAACAAAGACAACCCTCCATGACATAAAAGGAAATACTTCATGACAAGGCAAGACCCATGGTTGTTGAGGCAATGACATGAAGTATTGATAAGATGTTGCAGAACAGATGTATGGCTTTGGAGAGTGATGCATTGTTTTCATATGTTGCATGCATATTGCTTGCATTAGAAAGTGAATGTTTTACATGATATTATATTATAATGTGTTTCTTATATATGTTGGCTTTATGTTGATGTTGGTGCATTTAATCATTATAGATGGCTGAAAATAATATTTGAGCACTTATTTGTGTTCTTATATTCAACATATGAAGAGTTTGGAAACAAATGAGTGGAAGGAAAAGAGTCAAGTTTTGTTCACTTCATATTCTTATATGGAATACAAACAGTCAGCAAACTAGCTTTATAAAATATATGATTTTAGAAAGCATAATGTAGTTTTTTTGTGAGAGAATGTGAGAGTTAATTTAGGGATTATGCATTAGTTACCTGGCACATATAAAGCAGATGTGATGCATATTTAAGGAGAAGAAGAATCTGAATCAGAGATGGAGGTATGCGGAATTATAAATCAAGTAAACCAACATATTGTTTTCATTTTGTACGAGGGGATTGTGGTCTCCTTTCAATTTGTAGCTTGATAAATAACAATTTAGAGCTTGTTGAGGTAGGAGCCTCTTGTGGATTATATCCTACAAAAAACTTATAGAAGTTGGAGCTTCCTTGCATGTTGTAGCTTGCAAAAAGATTGAGGTAGTGGCCTCATGTAGGTTGGAGCCCACTGAAAATCAAATGCAATAAGGGAGTAGGAGTTTGCCTTTGCATCACAACGATAAAAAAGTCGTAGTTTTCTCCCTTTATGGATTTCTACTTATTTCTGGTGTTCATGTGTAATGATTTTATGTGTTGATGTGATGTTTTTAGTTCAAATATTTCTTGTTTTTCACATATCAAATTTGTTATTCATTATTTGTTAAGTTTCTCATTTAATGTGTCATTTAATCAATTAAAAGAAAAGAATTAATGTCCATGAATGTACTAAATTGATTCACCCCCCCCCCCCCATTTTAGTCAACTTTTGATCAAGTGTTATCCCTCCCACATCTCAAAGGGTGAGACAATCCTCATCTAGGCCTCAGATCAACTATCAAACCATGTGTACGTTGCTAAGCTAATTGGGAATGTTGGTCCAAGTGCATCATCTCGTGAATAATATGGGGCAAAGTGCAAATTGTTGTGGTGTTGTAGGTATCCATGGAATGGAATAAGGATGATCTACAAGTAATAGGAGTCCCATGGCTCTCAATGCTTCACCTGAAGGGTGTCATATGCTCTTCTAATGGACTTAGGGCCTAGTGGTGCTCACCTTCCAATTACACGTAATGTTCAGTGTTGCATCATCACCATCAGGTACAATAATTCATTACTGCGTCTAAGTGAACCAACTTGTTAATCAAGGGAAAATTGGGACTTCATATGGGGCTTCTCTTCCAATTTTGGGGTTGTAATCTCATAATAGTGCTACCTCCCTAAGTAGGAGCGGTTAATAGCCAACCCTATTAGATCTTCCTAATCCCTAAGGGGAAAGATAGATCCATGGTACATCATTCAATTAATAGGTATTTTAGGTCCCTATAATACTAATTTAACCCCCTTATTGTTATTGTTGTGCCCATGTAACCCCCATATTGTTATTGTTGTGCCCTTACATTATTATTGTTATGTAGGTTTGATTATATTGTGACCCCTTAGACTCCTATATATACAAAGGAGGTATTGTCATTTATATCATCCAAAAAATGCATTTATGTAATGTAAAGTAGGTTTCCCCCTCAAAAAGTATAATTTTTAAGTCGTTGATCTATCTTTTCTTCTATTTTGTGAGTTGATTGCATAAGTATTAGAGCTTTGGAATTTAGGGTTTTGTTGCTTCAAGCAGGTCATCTTGGTATTTTCGCTGTAACTTTTTTTCTAGAAAGCTTCAGAAGCTAAAATTTCAACCACATGGAACCGAAATCGTGGTGCACATCGTGTACAAATTTCAGAGCTTAGTTCGCTATATTTTCGGAGATATGATCTGAGGAAGTTAGGGTTTTGGCATGCTCTAGAATTTAATCTCAAATGGGTGACCTAGGGAAAGCATCATAACGTTCTCTCCGAACATCGGATTTGAATTTCCTAAAAATTCACTGAAAGTGCACAAACTTTAGTTTCTTGTGTATAGTTTTTAGGGCAAAAGGTTTAAACAATGACATGTAGCACTTCGTGCAAGTTCGCTCTACTAAATCAGTTTATAATCATACCATCGTGGGAGATTGGACATAACTCTTTTTTGGAGAATCCAATCTCAGTCCGACTTGTGGTGTTGGAAAGAAGACTCAGAGAGCTACCACAGAATGAAATTTAAGACCTTGAAGATCCGAATTTATAGAGATACAACAGATTCAATATCGAGCTCCTACCAAAAAAAAAAGTGTGTATTTTTTTTAATTAGTATAAGTTTTGTTTGAAAAAACAGTTTGAAGTGATTCAAGGGGCATTGTGAAGCATAAATATCATTGTTTGATTCCAAAATGACTCGAAGCAAGAAAAAAGAAACGCCTAGTAAGCAACCAGAAATATCTATTATGATGCATGAAGAAGAGGAAGAAATGTAACATGATATATCAATATTACGAGATCAAGTGCAACAAATGTTTCTCTCACAAAGAGTAACCAAAAATGAAATGGAATCAAATATGGATGGTTTGAATAATGATTTAAAAGAATATGTGGAAGGTTTGAAGGATAGCATAGAAGAAAAAATGAAAGGAAAGATAACATAGAAGAAAAAATGAAAGGCAACATGGAAGATTTGAAGAATGGTTTAAAAGCATACATGGAAAGTTTGAATGAAAGTTTGACAAAGTTGCTACAAGAAATGCTTCTTAATGGGGAAAATATATTATATGAAACTCATGATGAGAACAAAATGAATTTTAATCATGAATTTATAGACTCTAGCTTTGGATTGAAGACCCGTCATATTCCAAAGATCGATATGAGGAAGCCTGGTGGCAAGGATCTAGTAATATGGATACTACAGATGGAGCAATGTTTTGATCTCCATAATGTGCAACACACACACAAAGGTACGCATTGCATCTTTATATTTAGATTCAAATCAGTTTGTATGGTATCAATGGCTTTGTTCTCATAAACCACTTGTCACTTGGTTAATTTTTACAGAAGAAATGATAGTACATTGTTAGGATACAAACGGAAACACCTTCTTTAGCCAATTGATAAATATCAAACAAAAGGGTTCAATAGTGGAGCACACTGAGGACTTCCAAAATTGAATATCAAGGTAAATGATATTCCAAAGGAGCACAGGATTGATATCTTCATAAGGACTTTAAAGGATAACATCGAACATGAGGTTCGTATTTGGGAACTTGATTCATTGGAGAAGGCATTCAAGGTGGCGAGAAAAGTTGAAATCAAAATTATGGCAACAAGGAAGTCTACCACTCACAACTATAAAGATGGAAGTGTTGTTTCTCCTATCCTTCCATAACCTACAACGTTGACACCACAACAATTGGAGGAAAAAAGAGCAAAATGGATTTGTTACAACTATGATAGCAAATACACTAAAGGTCATAAGTGTGCTGAGAAGAAATTATTTTACATAGATTGTGAAGAGGAGGAAGAAAAAGATCAAGAAACGTCAAAAGAAGAGGATATACACCAGGAACCAACCCCAGAGAAAGAAGAAATGAATCAGACCATATCTTGTAATACGTTGGCAGGAATTACCACTCCTCAAACTCTCAAGATAGAAGGACATATCAAGAAGAAAGGATAATAGTATTCATTGATTCGGGTAATACCCATAATTTTATTCATTGTAAGATAGCCAAGAAATTAAATTGCTTCCTATTTCCAGCACCAGAGTGTCAAGCGATGGTTGCAAATGGAGGAACTATAAATTTCTCTAGAAAGTGCCATAATATCAAGTTATCCATGGGGGAATATGTATTGAATAGTCCAATGCTTTCCATTCTAATGGGTGGTGTTGATGTTGTACTAGGAGTCCAACGGTTACAATCTTTGGGGACAATAACTTTTAATTTTCAAGAATTTTCTTGAATTTTTTTTGGGAAGGAAAGGAAGTTGAATTAAGGGGTATCGCAGGGAAACCAGGAAAGATAATCAGTTCTAATGGTATTACAAAGCTTCTAAAAAAAGAACAATGAGATGTAATTGCATAATTATGCTCATTAGAGGTTCAAACATCGAAATCACTTATTTCTCCCGATCTCGAAAAAGTCTTGGACAATAATTCCAAGGTATTTGAGACTCCCTAAGGCCTCCCACATGTTCTGATCATGATCATGCTATTCATTTGATTCTAGGAAGTGTTCCTCCAAACATGAGGCCTTACAGATATCCCTATGCCCAAAAGAGTGAAATTGAACGTATGGTTGCAGAAATGTTAGAGGTTGATATAATTAAACCTAGTCAAAGTAGTATTGGTGTGCAAAAAGGGTGGATCATGGTGCATGTGTCTAGATTATAGGGAGCTCAACAAGCTCCCTATTAAAGATAAATTTCCCATTCCTGTCATTGATGAATTTTTTGATGAATTGCATGGAGCAGTTTGCTTCACCAAGTTGGATCTTCGTTCAGTATATCATCAAATTAGAATGAAGAATGAAGACATTCCGAAAACAACATTCAGAACGCATGAGGGTCATTATGAATTTTTGGTCATGCATTTTGGCCTTACTAATGCACCTTCCACATTTCAAGGTTTGATGAATTCCATTTTCAAACCCTTCCTTAGAAAATTTGTGGTTAAGATTTTTGATGATATACTAATCTATAGCAAGTCTTGGAAGGATCATGTTCAACATGTTGAAAGGGTGCTCAAACTATTGGAAGAGAAACAATTATATGCAAAAACCTCCAAAAGTTTCTTTGGAGTACAGAGGGTGGAATACTTGGGTCATATTGTATCTCATGAGGGTGTTAAGGTAGACCCTAACAAAATTAAAGCCATTAAAGAATAGAAAATCCCCACAACCATAAAGCATCTTCAAGGATTTTTTGGGTTGACAAGGTATTATCGCAAGTTTTTTAAGAATTATGGGATAATAGTGGCACCTCTAACATTGTTACTGAAGAAAGATGCATTTTCTTGGACTCCGGAAGCAACTAAGGTATTTGAACATCTTAAAGAGGCAATGTGCCAAGCACCAGTCTTAGCTATGCCAGACTTCACAAAAACATTTGTTGTAGAATGTGATGCCTCGGGAAATGGAATTGGTGTTCTTTTAATGCAAGAACGAAGACCCACCACTTTTGAAAGACGTCCAATCAAAGGAAAGTATTTACACAAACCTATTAATGAGAAGGAAATGTTGGCAATACTACATGCACTAAAGCAATGGCAACCTTACCTAATGGGAAGACACTTCAAGGTAAAAACAGATCATGATAGTCTTAAATATGTTTTTGAACAAAGATTATCTTCGGAAAAGTAGAAAAAAATGGTCACAAAGATGTTGGGTTATGACTTTGAAATCATCTACAAAAAAGGGAAGCAAAATTTTGTTGCAAATGCACTCTCAAAAAGGATGAGGATGTGGAAGCATTGCTTTGTGTCATTTCTATTATTGAACCTGAGTGGATAACAGAATAAATGAATGAATGGAAGGATGATGAAGAGATGTGGACATTCATTCAAAAGTTGCAGCAAGATCTTAGTACATCTGGTAAATTTAGCTGCAAAAATGATTCATGGTACAAAGACCACTTATATCTTTGTAAGAATTCCCAACTCAAACAAAACATTCTTTTGGAATTGCACACCTCTCCCTTAAGAGGGCATTCAGGATTTTTTAAAACTTACCACAGGGTCAAGAAGGAATTGTTTTTGGATGGCCTTAAATCTGATATTTAGAAGTTTGTGGCAGAATGTTTGGTTTGCCAACAAAATAAAGTTGATACAATTAAGGCCCCGGGTCTATTACAACCTTTAGCCATTCCAAGTCAACATTAGAAAGAGGTCTCAATGGATTTTATCACAGGTTTACCCAAGTCTGAAGGAAAGAATGTCATCATGGTGGTAGTTGATAGACTTACCAAGTATGCACACTTTTGTGCATTATATCATCCTTTTAAAATCAGTACAATTGCTACTGCATTTATGGAAACAATTTAAAAGCTTCATAGAAGCCCAAAGATTATTGTAAGTGACAGAGATCCCATTTTCACTGGAAATTTTTGGGCAGAATTTTGTTCTTGTCTTTGTATTCAATTAGCGCATAGTTCATCTTATCATCCTCAATCTAATGGGCAAATTGAGATAGTGAAGAAATGTTTGGAAAGATATCTTCGTTACCTTGTATCTGATAAACAAACATAATGGGTTAAGTGGTTACCTCTAGCTGAATGGTGGTATAACACTTCATTTCATACTGCAGCAAAAATGACCCCATTTATGGCACTTTATGGATATCATCCACCATCCATCACATCGTCTTTAAGAAAAATTCTAAGGTTCAAGCAATGAAAGATCACATCGAGCATCAACAACAAGTTCTCCAGCTCTTAAAGGATAACCTCACTCTGGTGCAGAATCAAATGAAACAACAGGAAGATGAGCATCGCAGTGAAAGAAGTTTTGAGGTAGGCGACTATGTATTTTTATGGCTACAAGCACACAAACAAATGTGCCTCAAACAAGCTAAGAAGGATAATAAATTATCACCCAAGTACTACGATCCTTACAAAGTATTGCAAAATATTGGTACTATGGCATAGAAATTGGAGTTGCCTACATCTTCTCAAGTACACTTAGTTTTCCATGTTTCATGCTTAAAGAAGGTTATTGGTAACAAACTTCCAGTTCAAATAGTGTTGCCAAAACTTGACGAAGAAAGAAAAATCACATTTCATCTTGAAGCAGTCACGGAAACAAGAACCTGACAACTACGGAATCGATCAATTTCATAATATCTCGTTAAGTAGAAGAACTTACACGTTGAAGATTCCACATGGGAGGATGAGCATTTTATACAGAAGCATCCAGAACTACTCAAGCATTGAGGACAACACTTTTTAAAGGAGATGGGCGTGTTAGGTCCCTATAATACTAGTGTAGCTCCCTTATTGTTATTGGTGTGCCCATGTAGCTCCCATATTGTTATTGTTGTGCCCAATAGAAGTCCATTATTGTTATTGTTGTGCCCTTACATTATTATTGTTATGTAGGCTCTGATTATATTGTGACTCCTTGGACTCCTATATATACAAAGGAGGTATTTTCATTTATATTATCAAAGAAATGTTCATTTATGTAATGTAAAGGAGGTTTCCCCCTCGAAGAAAATAATTTTTAAGTCGTTGATCTATCTTTTGTTCTATTTTGTGAATTGGTTGCATAACAAAGTAACATATGAATGATGGTGAAATGGATGGGGACACCGAGGTCTCAAGGCCAAATGCCATGGGTAGAAGGATAGCAATGACGATGGATTTCCACATATTGGGTGTACAAATGTGATGAGGGAGAAATCATGGATACATGAGTTACCCCAACCTTTGTTTTTCCACACCTTTATTTGTCTTTTCTTGATTTTTTTTTGTATTATTGCTTGAAGCGCCAGGAAATGAGAGCATGTTGTGAATAATGTAAAACAATAATTAGCCCCTTAAGATGGAGTCGTTCATTGCCCACTAGGGGTTGGGACGTGCATGGGTTCTTTAATGATGTGGCAGCACTCATGGGCCCTAGGAACCAGGGTGATGGCCATAATAACAGGTAGAGCTCATGTTTGGCTTTTTTCCACGTGCTATATTCAATATCGCAACCATCTGTTGCATTTTATGATATTCTTTTCCTTTTGATTCTTGCTTATGGCCATGATATGCTTTTAACTTTATTTTAGCTGCATTAACCTCCGAGGCAACATTTCCAGGCCCAACCCAGATATGTGGACAGGGGGAGGGGGTGTGCTAGTGCCTTGTTGATCCGAGTTAACTCAACTCCCGAATTTAACCAAGATCTTTTACTCCTGTGATGTAGTTAGAATTGCATTTTAACATAGCATAAATGAACATATATGCATGCTTAAGAAAATGGAAACATAATGACCATCAGTAAATCATAGACATGAGACGTTGATAATGGAGTTCGTCCAGTGTGGACTACGTCTCCGGGCCCGGTCTCAAGATGGTGTTGGCCGCTTCATTCAATGTTGGAAATGGTGAAGATGTGTTGGAAATGGTGAATATGTACATGGACTATGTTTTTTGTCATATAAGGCCATGTGCCCTCTACATGAATGGAAAAGTCTCTCCACGAGATGTTCCGCTATAGGAACTATCAATCACAATAGACCTCCTATCAACATGACATAATCTTACACATGGTGATAATGAGTATCTTGCCATCATGGCATCAAAGGGGTCTCAATCAATAGATACATAATACTCCATGATAAATACATCTCACATGTAATAGCTATAAAGATTCTGCATCATACATCAAGCAGGAAACGAAACAACATAGTACATCTCACAACAAATGATCAAAGAAGTACATGACAACAACACTTCATATACCTCAACTCTGATTATGATTAAAGAATAAAATACTCAGCTACTGGATCTGAATGCACCATCGAAATCGTGGCGTCGAATGGCATAAGATCAACTGTCCACACTCTGAAATCTAACAACATCACTCCAATTTGGAATATAGCCTAAAAATAGAAGGTGCATCTGCAAAAACTGACTACACCACTGAATTTGTGTCATCGAGAGGTGTAAAATCGACTATCCATTGTTGAATTGTGACACTGGCAAAAGCTGGGCCTGTAGGAATCTTTTATATTCCCTCACAATTATCTAAAGATTCTCTCCTCTGGGTTGACCGGAGATCTACAACTCAAATCAGAAAACTAGTCTCACCATTGAGATCCTTGCGAAATTCTAAGAAGAATGAGTATAAAGTTGGTTGCATTCTGGATCTGGGAAATTTCAACCTCTAAAGAATCTGAAAGATTCCCTCAAGATTCTCAAAGATTCTCCTCTGTTGGGAATCTGCAAATTCACTGCTCAAAAGGCAAATCCGACCTCGCCATTGTGTTCCTTGCAAAAATCTAAGAAAATGGCTATAAACTTGATTACATTCTCACAAGAAGAATTTTTACGTCCCAAGGAATCTTTTTAACATCTTCAAATTCTCTACAAAAATTCTGTCTCGAAAAGCATGCCATCATGATTCCGCCTCTGGCCTGCAAATCATGGTTCCACTCCTGGCTCAGGGTTCTGCATAGTCAAGGTTCATCTCCTCTCTCGTTCTCAAATCTGCTCCTCGGCACTATACTGAGGGAACATTTATATGGTGGTAGGTTGGCGACTTTACAACGCCGCCACCCATGGCACGGTGGTTAGGTGGAGGAATTGAGGTGGAGAGTTCAGGGGATCAAATCCCACCTCTCCCAAACTTGGCGCGTGGTTAGTTTTGGGATAACCATTTTTTTATTTTAAACACGGTTTGGAGGGGGCACGTTGTAACTGTTTAAATGTTTTTGGAGCACGGTTTGGGTTGGGCAGCCCGTGGAGTGGGCCAGCCACGTGGCTGGGCAGGTTCGATTCCCGTTGGCCCAAACTATTATGTGTTATGTTTGTTGGTGGGAGCGTGGGTCGGGTCGACCTGAGGTGGCCCACCCACGGCTCATTTATATGACCTTTGTTATAACGTATGCGGATAAGGTAGTTGGAGGTTCGGCATGGTCATGGCTGTTAGCCTATTTTTAATAAACATTTTTTTTTAACATGTCTTTTGGTCCGATGGAGGTGGTGGGGGTCATGGCTCGCCAACTATATTATAATATGTTTTTTTTACAACAACATTAGTTGTTTTCAAATTTTCAAAATTAAAGTATATTGGGCAAATTAAAGAGGCCACAATTTCGCTCGTTTTCAGAAGCTAAGTTCCCACGCCGGATGATGGTGAATTTATAGGACACTTAAACCTGACCCACTACCCAACTTTGACCGGCTCTATCTCCTCCATACGAGCTCAGATTTGAGTGTCGTTCGCAACGTTGGATTCAGAGTGATGAACACTTCGATCTGGTGTTGGTTTGGGAGAAATATGACCACTTTCAATTTTGACCATTTTTTAGTCTTCTTGGACTTTTGCATGTCTCTGGAGCCATCTAGATCAATCCTCCCCATTAAGCAGCTTTTGGTCCTCCAAAAGCACGAAAATACTCTGCAACTTCTTTGTACCTTATCTGCACTTACAAGTGTCTGATAAGTCACCCTTCCTTCTCCTTCACCTTTGTCCTTTGGAGCCATAAGCGATGAGCCGACACCTGCAACCTCTACAAACTTGTAGTACATTGTTTTGAAAATTACATGCTTGATTTACAAGACCAACTAATGACCCAAGCATCCCATACTTGCCACGAGTTTATAACACATACTCGGTGGTCAAGTTTACATCAAAATGGAAACAATACCCCAACTATCAAAACAATGCCAAAATATCATTGTTGCTTCAACAAGTAATGGAAAACACATCATCACTGCAACACATGATTTACAAAAATAAGGCCAAACACTAATTTTACTTTAACAAGTGATGGGAAACACATCATCACTTTCATAGTTTAAAATGCAACACAAAATAAATCCAGACATCATTATTGCTGCAACAAGTGATGGAAAACACATCATCACTTTTACAGTTTAAAATGCAACAAATGATTTACAAAACACAGCTGTGACAAGCTAACATATCTAGAAACCATTTTTCACTTATCATTGTGAATGGGTCACCACCCTGTGGTAGTTTTTCTTGTCGAACGTCTTTTTCAACTGGTTCATGCACCGACGCTTTGTCTTTAAGGCATTACTCTGGATGGAGCCTCCAACATGTGGCTCTGATGGCCACCTCTATCGCAGTGACTGCAATAAGTCTTCTTCCTCCAAATCTGCTTTACCTTCTTCTTTGCCTGTTGTTGAGAGGGTCTTTCACACCTCATCATTTTTCGCGCTGCCATTCTCTTCCAACACTCAACAAATGTATGGATATGTAATCCACAAAAAGTACATGTTTTTCGATGCCATGATTTATGTCCATTATTAACAACGTGATTGTAATCAAAATGAACATTCGAATATCGAGACTTGTTATACCTTTCCTTGTTGTCTCTGGTGTCATTATGGCGATGAGATCTTGCCTCAGCTCTTTCCCCAAAATGGGCATTGCCATGGGATGATGGTGATGTGTTCCCATCATTCTCTTTCCTCGACGATTTCAACAATGTTGTGGGAGTTTCTGACACCTTCGAGCATTCTCCTTCGGTGTATCCCAAACTTGCAAGTTGAGGTCTTTGCCAAACCTTGAATGGTTGAGCTATGCCTTGGCTATTAACACCAAGTTCTTCTTCCTCCTTGTGCCTCATCCTGGTAAGGAGCCTCATGTTTGTCCCTGTAATTGGTATCTCCACATTTCCAACAGAAATCATACTCTGTGAAGATGAAATTGAAGGGGAATAAACATCTTTTACCTCCATTGTCGAGTTGGAAAGAACTGATGAGGGCTTCTCATCATCTGTTGGTGGTGGTTCATTGGTTGTTTTGGCACATTCCCCAACTTCGTTCCCGACATACCCAAGTCCTGCTTGACGGGGTAATTCCTCTACTTTGATGGGGTTGACAATGCCTTGGCCATTAATGCCCAAGCCTTTTCCTTCATAACCCATTTTCTTCAATAGTTTGGAGCCAACTCCTATGGTATGAATTTTAAAAACAGCGAAATCGTCATCAGGAAACATACATGAAGTCAGAGTATTATTCTTTACCTCACATGGGTCACGTTGTAGCTTTACCAAGGCCTCATCCTTGGCTTGCAGCTATCGTAGCAAACTCTATTTCTCCTCTTTCTCTTCTTGTAGAAGTATCTTCAATTCAATGTTATCTGCTTGAAGACTCTGGTTGTTGTGGTTCAGTTCTTCCAAGGCCTCTTCTATGGCTCGCAACTGAAGCTGCAATAGCTGCTTTTCCTCTGTCTCTTTTTATAGAGCTTCATACATTATTTCCATCTTTTGGGACACTCTGAGCATGGTCTCATACATCGCTTTGTCATCCTCCATCGTTGCACGTTCCATTGTTCACGCGAAGACCGCTCCAATACCAAACTTGATCCGAGTTGACTCAACTTCTAGATTTAACCAAGATCTTTTACTCCCGCGATGTAGTAAGAATTTCATTTTAACAGAGCATAAATGAACATATATGCATGCTTAAGCAAATGGAAACATAATGACAATCAGCCAATCATAGACATGAGACGTTAATAACGGAGTTCATCCAGTGTGGACTACGTCTTCGAGCTCAGTGTCAAGATGGTGTTGGGCGCTTCATTCAGTGTTGGAAATGGTGAAGATGTACATGAACTATGTTTTATGTCATACAATGACATGTGCCATCTACACAAGTGGCAACGTCTCTCCACGAGACGTTCCGCTAGAGAAATTATTACTCACAATAGACCTTCTATCAGCATGACGTAATCTTACACATGGTGATAATGAGTATCCTGCCATCATGGCATCAAAGGATCTCAATCAAAACATACATAATAATCCATGATAAATACATCTCACATGAAATAGATATAAAGATTCAGCATCATACATCAAGTAGGAACCAAACAACATAGTACATCTCACAACAACTGATCAAAGAAGTACATGACAACAACACTTCATATACCTCAACTCTGATGTTGACTGAATAATAGAATACTCAGCTGTTGGATTTGAACACCATCGAAATCGTGGCATCAAATGGCATAAGATCAACTGCCCACACTCTAAAATCTGACGTCGTCACTCCAATCTAGAACATGGCTGAAAAATAGAAGATGTGTCTGCAAAAACTGACTGCACCACTGAATTTGTGTCGTCGAGAGGTGTAAAATCGACTATCCATTTGTCGAATTCTAACACCATCAAAATCTAGGCCTGTAGGAATATTTTAGATTCCCTTGCGATTCTCCAAAGATTCTCTCCTCTGGGATCACTGGAGATCTACAACTCAAATCAAAAGACCGGTCTCACCATTAAGATCCTTGCGAAATTCTGAGAAGAATGAGTATAAAGTTGGCTGCATTCTAGATCTAGGAAATTTCAACCTCCAAGGAATCTGGAAGATTCCCTCAAGATTATCAAAGATGCTCCTCTACTAGGAATCTGCAAATCCGCTACTCAAAAGGCGAATCTGACCTTGCCATTGCGTTCCTTGGGAAAATCTGAGAAAAATAACTGTAAACATGATTACATTCTGACAAAAAGAATTTTTACCTCCCAAGGAATATTTTTAGCGTCTTAAGATTCTCTGCAAAAAAATTGTCTCGAAAAGCATGCCATCATGGTTCCACCTCTAGCCTGCAAATCATGGTTCCACTCCTGGCTTAAGTTTCCGCACAATCACGGTTCCGCTCCTCTCTTCGTTCTCAAATCCGCTCCTCCCCGGCGCTGCACTTAGGGCACATTTATATGGTGGTAGGGTGGCGAACTTTACAAAGCTACCACTTGTGGCACGTCGGTTAGGCAGAGGAATGGAGGAGGAGAGGTCGGGGGATCAAATCCCGCCTCTCCCAAACTTGGCGCGCAGTTAGTTTTGGCATAACCATTTTGCTATTTTAAACACGGTTTGGAGGGGGCGCTGCCACTGTTTAAATGTTTTTGGAGCACGGTTTGGGTTGCGCCCCCTATGGAGGGGTTGGGCCACGTGGCCAGGCGGGTCCGATTCCTATCGACCCAAACTATTATGTGTTATGTTTGTTGATGGGTGTGTGGGCCAGGTCCACCGAAAGTGGGCCGTCCACGACCCATTTATATAACCTTTGTTATAACGTATGTGGATAAGGTGGTTGGAGGTTCAGCGGAGTCATGGTCACTGACCTATTTTTAATAAACATTTTTTTAACATATGTCTTTGGATCCGATGGAGGTAGCAGGGGTCATGGCTTGCCACCTATTTTATAATATATTTTTTTGTTTTAACAACAACATTAGTTGTTTTCAAATTTTTCAAAATTAAGAGATATTGGCAATTTAAAATGGCCAAAATTTCCCCCGTTTTCAGGCGCTAAGTTCCGACGCAAGTTGACGGTGAATTTGTAAGACACTTAAACCTGCCCACTACCCAACTTTGACGCAAATTTGACTGGCTCTATCTCCTCCATACGAGCTCGAATTTGAGTGTTGTTTGCATCGTTGGAGTCAGGGCGATGAGCACTTCGATCTGGTGTTGGTTTGGGAGCAATCTGACCGCTTTGAATTTTGACCATTTCCGAGTCCTCTTGGACTTTTACATGTGTCTAGAGCCACCTGGATCACTTGTGGACCCAGTGGTCATGTGGACCTGGAGAAGGAAAATGATTAAATAAGGCTTGTATTGTGTGGAGGGGAGTGAAAAATGCGGAACAGGAAAACAAGACCACGCTACCAAAATCAAGGTTTCCTAAGTAGTGCCCTTCCTAAAGCCATGGACCAATAAGGGAGACCCCACAAGACTAGGATTGAGGATTAACCCCCCACTTAAGGTGAAGGAACAAAACTGCGGTCAAGGCCCTTACTTTTTCCAAGTCAGCCAATAATCCATGCCCAAGATGCTCAAATGAAAAACAAGCAGAAGCACCTGATTGCACAATGTAAAACATACCTTTTGGGTCAAATTACCCACCTTCTAACATATGCTCTCCGAAGATGAATGAAGAAACATACCACTGATGAAAGGAGTGGAGATGAAGTAGCACATCACATCAGCTATGGGTGGCTCTCAGGGGTTGTTGGCTACCGACTAGAAGAAGATGCATAGGATAAAAGCTCTCTTAGGCATACGCATTTTTGGTGGGTAACAGGTCCCATGGCACACTTTCTCATGGAATATTTTATATTAGAGGATCATTTTTCACATATTGTCGTGTTGCTTCTTGAGGAACAAGTTAGTTAGCCTTCGGAGAAAACACTCTAACTCCACATTAGTTTTGGCATCTTTGAGTTGTCTAGGTTGTCAACCCCTCAACCAAGTGAAGCACTACACTATTTTACCATTTTTTGCACTATGGAGGCAAGGGTTGTTGCATTCACACATGCTTCTAAAACCCTTGACATTTATGCTTAGCTTATTTTATCATTATTTTATAAGAGCATTCCCCCTAGTAGGGTTTTGTGGGAGGCTCCTTCAAAGGCGTGCTTATGGATGGTTTTACCTGGTTCATACCCTAGATAAAGAGGTCATCTACCTTGAGGAGGAGACTTGCAGCATAGCCACCACTCATAGCTCATTATTTTATGCATTGTTTGACTTGCCATAAAAAGGTAGTTATAAAGTTTTAGTATTTTGTTATTTTTCTTCAAGAGATTAATGGATCTAGGATCGACTAATATTATTTTATTGGAAAGGAAGTTGAGCTCAACTTTATATAAATAGTAGCCCTTCCTCCTTTGGATGGATGGTTTGATTTGGTAAGATTCCCCTTGAGAGCTTAATTGAACTTAACTTAACTTACGAAGGAAATCAGAAGTCAATGGTGATTTTTTGTGGAAGATGTGTATTTAATTCATTGAAGATTAGTGTTGGAATTAGTTTCATCGTCATATAAGTTAGGAAGCACTTAGACCAGGGGACTTTGTTCCTTGCATATAAGAGTTTATGTGGTATATTTCCCCCATAATTTCTTTGAGTTTGTGGAAATGCTGAATAATATTATATATGTTATAAGAATTGGATGGAATTTGCATATTTTAGAAGTAAACACACTCATGCACATTCAACTACACTCATTCATTAGCGTTCTTAAAGATAAAATTATACACTAATGTATAGCAAGCCAAGGGTAGTTGTTGCATGTTTATCTCAGCCACATACTCTCCTTGTCACCTACGAAAACAACCCAATAAGATGTCTCTCTTGACTTCATTTACCCTAGTTTGGATTGGCACTAGTTTTGGTTCACCTATCACTTCATAAAAAACTATGTTAAAATTATGTTTTGCTAAAGTCAGCGTCTCCATTTCACCTTGAGCTTCCATTGCATAACCTCAACAATCTTATATTAGGGATACTGCCTTTGGGCCAGCCTTTGTGCCAGCAGAGAGCTGGCCCAAAGCGAGGACAACATTGTCATGGAAACAATGGGCAACCCTCTTTAGCTCCACCAAGGTTGCACTTGTGTTTTTAGGGCTTTACCCCAAGTGCAGGTTTGGGAGATAACATATTGCATGCCATTTAGCATTATTTTCCTACAATTTTTGACCCATGTACTCTATTTATTGAGATTTGATGAAGAGTGTAATATGTGCATTTTTGGCTACTTCTACTGTATACTCTCTTGCCTTCAACATTTTCATCCATGTGCATTGTGCAATGTGCAGTGATCATAGAGAGGTTTGTTATGGCCATATCTTGTTTCCATGGTTGGGGTAAGTAGGATAGTCGAACAACACCACCATTTTAGTAACCAAGTAGGTGAACTTGTATGATAAAACCCCTTATTAATTTTAGATAACAATGGTATGTTCTATGCTTAAGAAAATTTACTTCAATGTTCCTTTAGCATCCCAATGACAAGTTCCAATTATATCCAATAACAATCACATTAACTTATAAACATTGACAGTAAATGTTGATAGAACATAAAATCAAATGCATAAGACAAGCCAAGACAAGAGGACACAAGATGTGGTGGATGATAGGGACAAACCCCAATGTGGGGAAACCCTTTGATCAAATCTTCTTATTATTCTTCAATAGTTCAGCAAAGAGAGAGGGGGTACAAATACAAGCCCAAAAAAGATCTACCAAATCAGCAATCAAATTAGCCCTAACCAGAAAGTCAATGGTGGTCAAAGCTGCCCCAAAACATCCTCCAAACAGTTGTCCAATTCAGCCTTCAAATCAACTCAAATTCTTCAATCAAACCTACTCAAAGGAGAGAGAAAGTCTGTTGTAATTTTTTGCGGTCAAAACAGAAGTCAACGCTAGTCAAACTATCCCCAAACACCTTGATTTTTGTGCCAATAAATGCGGCCTCCTAAAATCGAACTTTCGGCACAAAAATTGAGGTCAACGTTGGTCAAATCACCCAAAGTCAACGCTGGTCAATGCCCTAAAATCTACAACTTGTTTCACCCAGAAAAACTCGGCATCCTGCCGCACATGCAAAGTATAGAGAGGGAGCTGCCACACGTGCAAAGAAGAAGAGATGCCTCCAATGTTGTACAACCCAATAAAGAGAGAGAAGAAGATGTGATGAGATGATGTCCAAATGAGGAGAAGGTATCTCTTATTTATACACTTTGTTGAGGGTGAAGAGACACATCTATTGGGCTTCATGAGCCTAGGTTTGACTAGAGCCGACCTTGACAATTTGTCCATAAGAGAAATAAATTCATAATTCCATTTTTGCTTTGTCATAATGAGATGATCTTTATATCAAAATTGTACTCTCCGAAAGAGGAGTCCAATGCAATAATCATCTCCATCAAATGAGTTGTCCTAAGGTGGAATTTGGCTCTAGTTGCCAATTTTAACACCCCCTCTCAACTAGGGAGAATTCCACCTGCCAATCCATCATCATGCAATCCCGTAACCACTCTCCACTAACTAAAGTCAGTAATTTCCCAGATCAATTTGTTGAACACCATGCATCCTAGTCATAGGGAGTACGGCAGTACACAATGCGTCCATCGGTAGTGCTATGGTCCCTAACCAACTTTTCCCAACTGATTGGCCAGATGAGAAGTACTTCCCATGAGTCCCAAACCCTATGGGTAGGATGTGCGTCGGGGCATCAGCAGAAGGTGAACCACTCATTTTGCTCATATGCCATAGCAGAGGGTGAACCATTCATCCTATGCATATCTCAACCGTAGGGGAAGGTGAACCACTCACCCTACATGCATGTGTCCGGGTAGGGGAAGGTGAACCACTCACCCTACATGCATGTGTCCAGGTAGGGGAAGGTGAACCACTCACCCTACACACATGTCAACCATAATGGGGTATCACAGGGGAAGGTGAACCACTCACCCTGTATCCAACACACCGCTAGGGGAAGGTGAACCACTCACCCTATGGCCACTCATAGCTAGCTCCAATAAGTACCCCATGCCCCCAGGAGCTCCCAGAGCTATGTGTCACACTCATACGAGACCCTCATAAGAGGGTCGTTCCACGACTTCAAGTCTCTCTCGGAAAGTTAAGAATTTGACCTTCCCAAGAGGCTTCGTGAGAATGTTTACAACCTGCTCATCTATCCTAATGTGTTGGAGCCTAATTGCTCCCCGTTGTACCATATCCCGGATAAAGTGGTACATGATATCAATGTGCTTGGAGTGGTCGTCGAACACGAGATTCTCTGATAAACAAATCCCACTTTGGTTGTCGCAGAAGATCACGGTCATATCTAGCACGTGCTCAAATAGCTCATTGAAGAGCTTCCTCAACCAGATTGCTTCACAACAAGCCATACATGCAGCAATGTATTCGGCCTCGACGGTGCTTAGTGCAACCGATTTCTGCTTCCTACTCATCCAAGATATAGACGCAGACCCTAAAGAGAAGAAGCACCCAGACATGCTCTTACGATCCACCACATTGCCATCCTAGTCAGCATCTGAATATCCATGTAGCCTCAAATCCCTAGTAGTGAATTTCAGTCCATAGTGTATAGTGCCCCAGAGACATCTCAAGGGATTCTTAGTAGCAATCCAATGAATGCGATGAGGCTCGACCATATATTGACTCAATGTGTTCACAATGAAGCATATGTCAGGACGGGAGTTGACCAAGAACATCAATGCTCCTACAAGTTGACGATACTTGGTAGGGTTTGGAAATTCAGGCCCAGCAGCACTTCCATGTAGCTTCATAAAGTTGAGTTCCATCAGAGTAGTCACAGACTTGCAATCCACCATTCCACATCTCTCAAGTAGCTTCACAATATATTTCCCCTGAGAAAGGAAAATCTCACCTGGCTTTTGCCAAACCTCCAACCCTAGGAAATAATGCATCAGTCCTAGGTCATTCATCTCGAACTCAAAAGCCAATTCCCTCTTGCATTAATGAATGAGAGGGCCATCACATGTCAGAAAGAGATCATCAACATAAAAGACCAGAATGAGAGGTCTGTCCTTTTCAACCTTGAGGTATAGGTTTGGGTCAGCATTGCTTCTTGTAAATCCCAGCGTCATGAGATAACTATCGATCCGTTCATATTAAGCCCTAGGGGCTTGCTTCAACCTGCATACATGTGTCTCACGATCTTGAACTTCCAACGCCTTGGGTTGTTCCACATATACTTCTTCCTTAAGCGAACCATGCAAGAAGGCATTTTGACATCCATTTGATGAAGGTTCTACCCTTGTGAGGCAACAAGGTCTATGATTGAACGAATGGTGGTATACTGGACAATTGGTGCAAATATCTCATCATAGTCTACTCCTTCCTTTTGAGAGAAGCCTCGAGCTACATATCTGGCCTTGAATTTCTCAACACTCCCATCAGCGCCATGTTTGATCTTGTAGAGCCTTTTCGAAGTGACAACGGACTTATCCTCGGGTCTAGGAACCACATTCTAGACCTCATTCTTCATGATCAACTCATACTCCTTGTTCATCGCATCCTTCCAAACATGCTGCTTCATAGCTTCTTCGAATGTACAAGGCTCAGATTGTACAATGGTACTCATGGCAACTAAGTACCGTTGGTACCTATTCGACTTCTTACTTTCACGAAATGCCCCCCTTGGTGCAATGTGTTTCTCGGCATCTTCAAGAGTATCGAGCCACAAAAGCCTCTTCCTTGTAGTAGAGGGCTCACTAGGAGGTGGATCAATGGGATCCATTGGACCTTCAACATCAGACATCGGTTCATTGGACGCGGATTCATCCTGCTTTTCTGCATCAACACCATCATTGGCCTTCCTAGGAATACGAAGATCTCGAATCTTTCTAAGTGCAGAATCTTCATCGAAAGTGACATCATGACTTAATTCCACTTCCCTTTGACCAGGCACATAGATTCTATATGCATTTGAAGTTTCATTGTAGCCGACAAATGTTCCTTTCTTCCCAGATGCATTTAGTTTGTTTCTTTTCTCTTTCGACACACGAAAGTATATGGGACATCTAAAAATTCTAAAATGAGAAACATCAGGTTGCTTACCAGTGAATACTTCTTCGGGTGTCTTGAAGTTCAAAGCTTGATGTGGGCGTTGATTTTGGACATACACAACGGTGTTGGCAGCTTCTCCCCATAAGAACTTCGGAAGACCTTGATCATGAAGCATAGCCCGGGTAGCTTCAATGATAGTATGATTCTTCCTTTCGGCAACACCATTTTGTTCAAGATTATAAGCAGTTGTAGTCTCCCTCTTAATGTCAGCGTCTCTGCAATAGTCTTTGAATTCATTAGACGCATATTTGGTCCCATTATCGAATCGGTCCTCAGAATTTTGATCTTCTTCCATGTTTGAGTCTCGACCAAGGCTTTAAAGGAGAGGAACCATTTGAATGTTTCATTCTTCTTCTTTAAGAAATAGATCCATGTCTTGCGAGAGAAGTCATCCACAAAAATGGCATAATACAAATATCCACCCAAAGATGTCACGGGCATCATACCTGATAGATCAGAATGGACTAATTGATGAATATCAGTGGTTTGAGTCTCACTTGAGGTGAATGGTTCCCTTGTATGTTTTCCAGCTTCACATCCCTGACAAACACCTTCATGATTCAAGTTGAACTCAGGCATCCTTGTGACCATCTTCCTTACATCGAGTAAGGCTTTGAAATGAAGGTGAGCAAATCTTTTGTGCCATAATTCGAATTGAAGAGAGGTGTCACAAATCATTTCTGCCAACGGACTTCCTCCAACCTTATAGAAAGCTTCAACCCTGAATCCTAGAGTGAATGCATCTCTTGGATTCATTTGCCAAAGACGAACCTTCCCATCAATGAATGACACCTTAAAACCTTTGTTTTCCATTGTAGAAATAGAAACCAAGCTCTTTTTCAAGTCAGGTACATATAGCACTTCTTGTAGGTGAAGGGTTTGGCCTTGATTTAAGTGAAGAGTAACGGTCCCAATTCCTTTCACGGTATAAGTGGCAGTGTCTCCAATTATGATCTCCATATTTGTCTTCTTCTCAACCAAGTTTGAGAGAGCTTCTTTATACCCAATGAAGTACCTTGAGGCACCACTATCAATCAACCAATGGTCAAATGTATCCGGAGGAGACACGGTGGAGAGGGTAGAAATAAGAGAAAATTCATTTTGCTTTGCAACATTAACTTCATCATACTTGGAGTTTCTCAACTTCTTGGGAGGACAACCACCTCCATTTCAAGCAACAGGAGCATTCCTCTTCCCTTTGTTATTGAACCTATTGTTCCTTCGATTGCCATTGCCCTTGAAGTTGTTATTGTTATTATTGTTATCATCTCTTGGAGTATCCTTCTTGTGAGGACACTCTCTAGCGAAGTGGCCAAACTTGTTACAATTGAAGCACAAACTTGTTACAATTGAAGCACCTTCCTTTTCTTCTTTCTTTGAATCTCGCTTGAACCCTTGTCCTTGATTCTTTGGGCTAGCATTATTCCTTCTTCTAGAATGAGCGGAGAAGGAAGTAGGATTGTTTCCATTTGAGGGCTTGTTTCATTCCAACATCCTTATTTCTTCTTAAGTTCATTTGGCCAATAGTTCCTCAAATCCCGAAATCCTATCATTATTGAGAATGGTGGTGTTGAACACATCCCAATCTCTTCTAAGGCCCCCAATGAAATAAGAGAGAGTTCCCAATCACCAGTGACTTCTCCAATAGATAGGAGATCATTCTTGATCTCGGTGATCCCCATGAAGTAGGACTGGATGGATTCTCCTCTATCCATCTTGATATCTTTCAACTTGTTCTTAAGAAAGAGAATTCGATTTGCATTGTTCACTTTGAACATCCTAACTAGCCTTTCATCCATCTCCTTAGATGTTTCCAAATTAGAAATATACGCAACCAAAGGCATATGAATAGAATCAACAATAATCTTCTTAGCTTTTACCTCATCTTTCTTGTACTTGGTTTGAACAGCAGCGGATGCACTTGAAGGAGGCTCAGTTATTCTTCCTTTGACATAGTCCGTGGCATCATTTTCTTCCAAAGTCCAATCCAAAGTCATCTTCCATGCATGATAGTCGGACTTGTCCTTAAGCTTGTCCTCAGATTTGAAGAAAGATGTAGTTGTCAGTGGGACTAATTCCAGTTCCTTGTCCAATAGCTTCCTTTAGTGATTGCTTCACTTTCACTCTTGCTTGGGCTTTGTCTTCACCTCAGCTCTGATACCATGTTAATTTTAGAAAACAATGGTATGTTCTATGCTTAAGACAATTTACTTCAATGTTCCTTTAGCAGCCCAATGACAAATTCCAATTATATCCAGTTGCAATTACATTAACTTATAAACATGACAGTAAATGCAAATAGAACATAAATTCATATGCATAAGACAAGAGGACACAAGATGTGACAGATCCCAGAGACAAATCTCAATGTGGGGCAACCCTTTGATCAAATCTTGTTATTATTCTTCAATAGTTCAGCAAAGAGAGAGAGTATTAATGAATTTAGACTTCTGTGATCCATAACATTGTTTAAAGAGTTTTCGGCGAAATCACATAGAAAATAATTTGTCGACGCGTTTCGAACCAACTAGTGTGGTTCAGCAAAGAGAGAGAGTACAAATACAAGCCCAAAACAGATCTGCCAAATCAACAGTGAAATCAACCCTAACCAGAAAGTCAATGGTGGTCAAAGCTGCCCCAAAACATCCTCCAAACAGCAGCCCAATTCGGCCTTCAAATCAGCTCAAATTCTTCAGTCAAACCTAAGTTGCACGAAACGGGGAAACAGGCACGAGTTTCCGAAACGGGAAGCGATACGAAACGCGACCTCCCCAAATTTTGGAAACGGGGAAACGCGAATATATATATTAATATATATATATATATATATATATATATATTATATATATATATATATAATATATAATAGGACATTTAAGAAATATGTGCAATCATAAAGCATATATGATACATTCTAATTTATTACATAATGATAAAATTGTCAATTGTCAACGCATAAACTATAAGTCTCTAAATTTACATCACATTTACTCATGAATGATCACATTATGAAAATAGAAATATCCAAAATCAGCCACAAGAAAATTCTAATTTCTTGTCTCGTGCTTGATTGGGAGTCTCCTCCTACATAGTCGAACGACCTTAGAGCTCTTGATTAAATACAAGTTTCATACCCTAGTACCCTACATGCTCTTCATTATTGGAAGTCTCCCCTACATAGAGGGCTTGGTTCTCTTGATTAAATACAAGTTCCATACCCTAGTACATGATAAAATCCAATGGAAACATTGCAATCCCCATAATCCTGAAATCCTGAAAAACAGATAAGTCTGCTGGATTTTGAGTGAGATCTAAAATTCTACTTTCTCCAAATGAAGTCCAATGAGGGCGAAACCAGTCTCAAACATCCTGAGTCATTTCATGGTAATGTTAAAAATTTAAGTAAAAGGATGAAAATGAAAAATAAAGGAGAATATCACTTTTACTTTAAGAATTTAACATTACCATAAACTGCATGTCAACACTAGGGAAAAAGTTCACTTTTGTAACTTTAGACAGGCATTTAGAAGCAACTAGAAGTCACTAAGATAACCTAAAAATAAATTAGAAAACAAACTAATTTAAAAAAAAAAAAAAAGAGTAAAACGCTGAAATGTGAGTCGTACGGCCCTGAAACGCGTTTCAGGTTGTACTGACCACGTTTCGGTTTCGTGAAACGTGGCAGTACGGCCTGAAACGCGTTTCAGCATTTCGTACCCGTTCCCATACGGAAACGCCCCCTTGCCCTACGTTTCCTGCAACATAGGGTCAAACCCAATCAAAGGAGAGAGAAAGTTTGTTGTAATTTATGTGGTCAAAACAGAATCCAACGCTGGTCAAACTGTCCCCAAACACCTCGATTTCTGTGCCAATAAATGCGGCCTCCTAAAATTGAACTTTTGGCACAAAAATCGAAGTCAACACTAGTCAATCACCCAAAGTCAATGCTGGTCAACGCCCTAAAATCTGTGAACTGTTTCACCTAAAAAAACTTGGCCCCCTATCACACGTGCTGAAGTAGAGAGAGAGAGGGAGCTGCCACGTGTGTGAAGAAGAAGAGATGCCTCCAATGTTGTACGACCCAATCAAAAGAGAGAAGAAGATGTGATGAGATGATGTCCAAATGAGGAAAATGTCTCTCTTATTTATACACTTCGTTGAGGGTGAAGAGACACATCTATTGGGCTTCATAAGCCTCCATTTGATTGGAGCCGACCTTGACAATTTGTCCATAAGATAAATAAATTCATAATTCCATTTCTGCTTGTCATAATGAAATGATCTTTACATCAAAATTGTACTTCTCCGAAAGAAGAATCCAATGCAATAATCATCTCCATCATATGAACTGTCCTAAGGTGGAATTTGGCCCTAGTTGCCAATTTTAACAACCCCTTACTGTTGTGTTTGAGAATGTGTTTCAAGGACAGGAAGAGCAGTCCATAACCCAAACATTGAATCTAATTTATTTCCTTCCCAGAGAATAGGATGTAAGCCAATGGCCTAATACATGGACCATAAAGCATGGCCTTTGCTATAAAAACAGCATGACTTGAAAAACAAAAAAAAACCAAAACTTGTCTTATTATGGTGACAGAAAAATTGCTGCTTGCCTGACGAAGATAAATTGTGAAGGGATGGTCGGTTGATTCTGTAATCAGGATAAGACCCAAATAAACATACAAAATAGCTGAAGCGATGTTAAAATTCCTGATCGATGTAAATTGCATATTATAGAGTCTAGCATTCAACCACATCGAGAATCAAGCACGAAAAATTGTAAATGCAAAAGATGAGTCGTCCATATACCACAATAATAAAACATGGCCATTTGAATTAATCAAAATAAATACTGTATTTGAAACAAATTTACATGTGGAACATTTACACAAGATTTTCAACTGCAAATCCAACATTTCCCATCAACAGAAATTGAGCAGAAATTTTCTTTATGGACTTCTAATAGGAATTCCGTCGTGAATGCTTCAGTACCTGTCAAGTAACAGAGCACTCATTCAACAGCATCTCCAATTTAGCAATATGACAGAATGAACTCCACCCTCTCAGACACTTAGAAGAAAAATTCGTAACAAAAATAACCTTTGCTACTTGGGAAGCACCCTTGAGCATTTTTTTATGCAAAGGAGAGCAAGAAGCTGATAAGAAACTTACAGTCATCTGCATAAGAACAGAACTTTGTGAATCCTGCCATTTCTATACTTCTGTGGGGGCAACATCCTCAAGGTCTATCCCATCAAAACGCAATCCTGTGGATTCTAAAACACCATCTGAGCTAAGAGTCAATCCACCCTGCAAGTAGTTATATTGATTAGTCCTCCACAATTTTCAGAACAAATTAATTGCTGATTTCTAGTCAAATGGGCACAACCACTATATCATGAGGATACATCCAGATTTGATTTTTAAAATAATATTGATCATCAGAAAAGAGAAGGAAACAGAAATAAAATTGACTGAATAGAAATAACAGAAGAAGAAAGTTTTTGATAAGACCCATAATCTTCTCTCTTCATCATGCCTTGCTACAGATGAAAAAAGTGAGTGGTTATATGGTTTTATCCCTATGATATGGCTGCCGATACCTCAACTAACTACAAGACTCCCTCAAGCATACAATCTAAATGTATGGTGGATACCTCTGGTTGGAATCGCAACATATCAGCACGAGCCATGGCTTCAGCTTGTGCTATTCTTTGCCTAAATGTTTGAGCCATCTGATCAGCCTGCACCATGTTCATGTTTCACAATGGAGAATACTGAACATGTATGAACTTAAATGCACTAACAAAGTATCAAGAGGTCAATCCCGAAATCAGACACCTACCTTTTCATATACAAGTGTGGGGTTGCGAATCATGTCACCAGGAGTGGGCTCCAATTTCTTTGTTGAGAGGCTTACCCTGCCTCTTTCACGATCATGACTGAGAATCATTACCTTCACAAAAAACCAATGTATAAAATTGTATCTTCCCAGTGAAATTGAACACAGCAAAGAGAATACATAAACTATGATCTGAAAATTATGAAGGAAATAGAACCTACCTTCAGTGTGTCACCTGGCTGTAATATGGTACCAACATCTGCAACACGGTCATGGCTGATTTGACTTACATGCAGGAGACCATTAATACCTCCAAGATCAATAAAAGCACCATAAGGCTTTATAGATTGCACTGTTCCAAGAACTACAGATCCAATTCCTAGTTGAGCCTGACTGTCTGCCATAGCTTTCCGATTGCTCAATACAAGACGATCTTGTTCCTCGTCCACCTCCATGAATTTCAGAGGGATTTCCTTATTCACTAGCTCTTCTACATTTAACTTCTGCAAATACATAAAGTTTCAACAGTTTAAACACTACAGTCTACTATTATTGCCCCAGTTGTCATCTTTATTAAAGGGGAAATAAAAAAGAGAACTTACAGTTGAGATTTGTGAAAATGGGACAAACCCTCTGATACACTCTACAAGTACATTAAGTCCCCCTTTGTTAGCAGATAGCACCTGATAGCAAAATCTTCATTAGATTGCAACAAGAATCTCCATTGAATTGAACTATTAGAATAACTCTGCTCCCACTAAGAGTATCCACTCTCACTTCAGGATGTAGGTGTTAAAAAGTCAAACCTATTAAAAATTTTGTACTAACTGCAAAAAATGATCACAAAAATATTAAATCTTGGGCACAGAGTGATCAGAGAACTTGTCAGTTACAATTACTAAAGTATCTGCTAAGACGTTAACCCTATAGCTGCAGAAAAGGTAACAAAACTTCCCCATTGTGGGGATTTAAAAACTTGTGACTGATATCATCTGTATTGTTGTTTTCATTAACAAGCAAACTACCATGAAATCTATACCAGTAAAATGGTTATAAATGATGAGAATATTATCTGTCTCCCCATCAAGAACGAATGATTAAAAGCAAATCACAAATCTGGAGTCTAAAAGTGCTGCATAAAAGTGAGTTAGCAGCTTGATGTTTCAGAGTGAAAGAATACCTTAACATAGATGTTTATAGAAAAGCAAGAAGGAAGTTTAAAGAAAGTCATATGGTCTATAGTCATTTTGTTGATATGATTCATATGTTGAAATTCTGATGCAAGGTAGAATTTCTTAACATGATAATTACTTGTGATTGTTTGTAATATATATATTTTTCTTTCAGCATTGTTCTCTATTCATTAGGTCATCAAGCAATTATACAAATACAATGCACAAAAAGACAACAGACACAAGAGATTAGGCCAGAGGCCAGGGAAAAACCCACAAGGGGAAAACCCGACAATCCTTTCCTTATAGATTCTTCTTCAACAGATGAAATCCAAGTCACATCTATATAACTAGAAGATCCAATTCCCAAGTCAGCCCTCCAGCAATTCTAAACATGAAGTCTGCCATAAGTCACAGAAATAAATGTCTCAAATACCTCGCCTGTCATGTAAGAAGGTGCATCAGAGAGCTCACATAGTAGGTGTCTCAGAAGAACTCGCATTATCACAGAGTAGATGCTTCAGGAAAATCTGCACTGCTACAGAGAGAATGCTTCAGAGAAACTTGCATTTACACAGAAAAGATACCACAGGGAGCTCGCTTTTCTTCAGAAGTTTATGCCTCAGGATCTGCCACAGATAACTTGCATGTGTGCCTCAGGATCCGAATACCTCTGCCACAGAAGACCACCGAAATTGATTGCCAAATGGTGGAGGATAGGTGCCAATAAATAGTTGTTCCTTCATCTGAAAGGACGCTTCTTTTGGGCAGGCCAACTTATCTTCTGGGAAGGCCGACTTGGCAATTTGGTGACACCAATGACACTTGAAGAATTTTGAATTTATTTCTTTCAATGTTGCAGTATCGTTATTGGGATATTATCGGCAAAGGAAAAAATCGGGAAAAAATCGCGAAATACAAAAATATTCTTTTTTTCCAATTTTTTTAATAGCTAAACTTTAAAGCATCTACAACATAAAATAAATACATTGACACATAAATATGATAAAAGAACTAATATAGAAGATGTGTAATATCATTTCTAGTGCTACATCACACATAATAGTGAATCATGTCCTGAATAGTAAGTCTTGACTCTTGACTCCTGAGTCCCAACTTAGCCTCAAAATATCAAGAAAAAATATAATAATGTATCTCATATCATGAATCATAATGTCATATACAATGAAATCAACCAAATAACTAAATTCTAATACTACTGATTTCCTCTGCCCCTCTTGAGAGAAAATGCAATAGCTTTCCCTTTCCCTCTAGATGTAGATGTCGGTGGAGTTGGCAGTGGACTCTGCTGTGCTCTAGAAGCTGAGGAACTAGGAGTTACAGGAGGTAGACCACGTCCACTACTGGTGACAGAGGTAGCCTGGGTAGGTTGTGTCACCTGCTCCTCCTGTTGCTCCAAGATTTTTTGCGAACAAAAAAAAATTAAAATTAAAATTAACGTAAAAATCGGGCGATAATATCGCCAAACTCAAAAAATTGTGATTTTCCGATATTATCGTGATTTTCGCAACACTGATTTCTTTTGCAAGGGTCATGAAGAACATGCCCTTCTAAATTTTCTTTTGACTAATACAAAGTATGAAGAACATGCTTTGATAATAAAAATAATAATAATAATTTTCTTTCTTTCATTTTACATAAAATACATATTGATATAATGACATTTATGAAGACCGAACCTAGTCACAATTCCAACATCATATCCTTGAGTTATTTCCTATAATGGTTTCTTGGTCCTAATGTTAGTGTCCTTGGTAAAAACTGTAGTGCTAGTTCTAACTTCTGAGGTTAGACATATGTTCATGTACCCAGTAGCATTTATTGTGCTTGTTTGGAAAAATAGTAAAATGCTCCCTAAAGCAGGGTGCCTCTAATCTATAACCAAGGACCATTAATCAACATCCAGGGTTGAGTGTTAGTCTCCTATTCTCAAGCTTACACATTTTCACCACATATTATCCTTTTTTTCAATAGAATTTTCTGTTCACTTCCTTTTAGAGCACCTCAATATCCTAGTGCCTTGCAAGTTTTCTCCTTTGATCCGCATGACCTTGGCTCCTCTCCCTTGTTGATTTGGTATCTAGCAAAATAAGAATGTCGGTTATGAGTCTCCATATTAAGATCTTGAGCTTCATACAGTACAATAGATGGCAGGCTCCTCTTCAGAACACGAGAGATACCCCTTTATGGTGCTTTGCTCTTCTAAGAGGCTCTCACCCATTAGGCAGTCAGGTCAGCATCCTTCGTTCTCTGAGATGCAGTGACTTCTTGAGGCAATGAGCATTTCAATTGGTCATCTCCCTCCCTACTCAATTTCCCTTAATGCCCCTCCCAACCTCTTGTCACCTGTTAGAAGGTTCATTTCCATGTTTCAATTTGACAACAATAAAATTTGTAAAAAAATCTCCTAGTTATAAAATTCACCATTAAGTTTGAACTAGTAGATTATGGTGAGAATCCCTCTGATTTCATTCAGACTTCAATTTTTTGCTCTCATGAGGAAATTATCAGTGCTTGGTGACAAGGCAAACTTCCCCTTTTGTCCTCTTATTTGGTTGATGTTCAAAATCCAGTTAGTCCTCCAATTGCTTTCAAAGATAGTTCTAATTGTCCAGTGGAGGCATACCTAGGGATATTGTCAAACCTATCAATAGTACATCACATTTTTTTTCAGAATTGACAATCTTGGGAAAGTGATAGCATAAGCCTCTTTGTAATGTCAATGTCAGGGATGGCATAGGAAATTCATAGAGTTGGCAGTTAAATAATTTCCCTTATTAATGACATTAACTTGTGATGTTTTTCATTATTAGTATTAGATCTCTTACTTATCTTTTCTTATCATCAAGATTAATGCCAAGCAAAAAATAGAAGAACACAAGATATAGACACGCTGCCAAGGTAAAACCCTCGTCGAGGGGAAAACCCAGTCACAAATTCTTCCTTCATTAGATTCAAAAGACGAGATGACCAAGACCCTAACAATCTAAACCAAGGCATCCTCCATCCTTCAAGTCAATCTTGTTATGCATCAGTTCCATGGCTTCCTGTAGCTGTCAGTCTTCTTCACACTTGTATTTGAAGAGATCACTTCTGAAATCAATCTGAGCTTCTTCATCTACTGTGATTGCACCATTATAATAACACTGAGACACTGTAGAAATACCACTGTAGTACCACCAAACAGAAGTCACTACAATGCATCGAGATGAGGCACCGAATGGAGGTCACTGTAATACCAAATTCTGAAGTCATCTGAACTGTGTATATTGAGATATCTGAACTTCCCTTTTAAAGGCACCAAACATATATCTTTGAAAACCCTATACAAACTTCTGTGTGATCACCGAAAGTATACTCTCTGAAATCTGAGCTTGAGATCTGTGTTTTATGCAAGTTACTTGGGCTTGTATATATAGTAGTTTCTCCTTGTCATTATTATTGAGCCAACATGCATATTTATTCATTTGTGTAGGCCGACATGTGATCTCCTTATGGAATCTGACTTGATGGAGATCCTTTCAACAGCAAGGAGACTTCGATGGATGGAGGAGTCTTCACAAATTTATTTTGACAATAACCTAAAGCCTACAACAGAGGCTTGACCTATACATTTGACCCAAGCATGAAACCCATGCTTTAATAAGTCAAATAAAATAATAATAAAATTATTTTCACTTTCTTTTGACAAATATATTACATTTTGACTTTAGGTACAATAGTGAAGACCGAACATAGTTAAATTTTCCAACACTCCCTCTTAACTAGGGAGGTATCCATATTTACATATAATCAAAGAGGTACACGGAGGATCTCAACACATCATCTACGAAGAAGTTCATGCACCGCAATGCAATGGACTAGATTCTTGACCAGGGCAATCTATCCATTGGTCTCTCAACAATTTAGGCACTGCAATGCCACGGACTAGATTCCTAACCAGCGAAATCTATCCGGGTGGGAATAAGATGGACTCAAACTTTCAGCATCTCTAGGTACCATTAGGGTTACTTGCTAACCAGTAATCCAGAAATCCAGGTGTGTGTTAGAGCTCAATGACCAATGCCACCCTTTCAACTTCGGGACCTAGACATCAACATAATGTGTCGGCCAGATGTCCTCCCAGGTAATGCTTCACTCACAAAGCCTCAACACTCCTTGAACCAGCAGATCAAGGATAACCAATCTCTCCCAATCAAATTGATTGGTAACCAGCATGCTATCAAAAACCTTTGAGAGATTCACATGTACAAACACAACCCCAATCAATAAAATACTTTCACATGTACATAATCAAATACAAACCTCCGGGGTCTTCTAGACAACTTGATGTTGCTTCTCAACTTTCCATAGTAGGACTATCAACCGAATCTTTGACAAAAGATTCCTTAATCATACACTTTTCTTTCCTACTTCATATGCAGCAACATATTCTTCAATCGGATCTTGCTTTCCTTCTTTCAGCAGCACCTCAAAAATGCATTCTCCAATTTCCTTCTCTCACTCATGGCCTTCACTAAAACTCACAGTTGTTAGCCCTGGTCTAGTGCGTGAAACATGAAGTAGAAAACCATATTTGTCAGTCCCTCTTAATCAAAGAGGATCTAATCATTCATGTACAAAGAATATTCTCAACCATCCTCTTATCCTAGGGAGATTTCATCCAGGCTCCCTCTTAACTTAAGGAGTTCTACTTCTTCTTTACAACATCGGAGAATCCTTCATGGCTTCCATCCCTCTTATCAGAGTCATTCATATATAATGCTTATCACATTAACTTTACTTACGATCATCTTCACCAACTGTGTTAATTTTATGTGTGTGTGCTAGCATTTTTCAGTTTCCGACGCATTATTTTTCTGCAGTATTTTATTTGTAAAGGTTGCAGTGTGTTTATTTCCATATTTGTCGTAAAAGATAAATTGTTAATTAATTAACAATTAGGAGAAATAATACCAGTTGCTGCAATAAGATTCTGGTATTGGAATTTTCACACCTTGTTCATGTAAGTAATTTTATGCACATCTTATTTGCACAATCACAAAGCTAACATACGTGTATGTCTCAGATGTGATTGTAGTTTCTCTCATACGTTGCTGATTTTCACCAAGGAAAAACATTAAGTCAACCAAATGGCACCCGAGCCATCATTCCGGATAGGACTCCCACTCCAAACAATGTAGAGTCTAATTGGGACTCTAAACCGAGGAGATCCACTAGTGTTGGTGGAATTTCCAGCACCGTCAACAGATGTATAGCAGTTATATTAGCCCTAAATGATGAGGCAGCTCATTGCTCATCAAGGTTGGCACATGGGGTTGCTTTCATAATGTATACGAACAATATGGTGCTCAAGAACCAGGTGATGGCAATAATGGGTAAGGTAGAGCTCATGCTAAGCTTTTGCCCACGTGCTAATGTGTATGTCATCTTTTGCATTTTGATCTTCTTTCTTTTATTTTGATTGTGGCCATTATATGCTTTTTCTTTTTCTTTAAGTTGCATCAACCTCCAAGGGCCAAGTTTTGGGCCCTACCCAGGTGTAAAGATGTATGGGTGCCAAATCCCAGAGAATCAATGGTCAGTTGAACCCGAAGAATGGAGGTGGAGTATAGGGCTTGTAATGTAAGATGGAAAGTGTTAAGTATAGATTTTCCTTGAAATTCTGCAACTACTTGAATGAACAATCTGAAACTAACTTCGATTCACCAAGACACAGAATTTCTCTACTCTAAATAAGCAGTGGAATAAAAACAGAGATAAAAAAACACAGTCACATGATAAACAAAGTCAATTTTCTAGGGAAACCCAA
Organism: Pinus taeda; assembly: GCA_000404065.3. Classification (NCBI taxonomy): domain Eukaryota; kingdom Viridiplantae; phylum Streptophyta; class Pinopsida; order Pinales; family Pinaceae; genus Pinus; species Pinus taeda. The sequence continues at coordinate 46,007 of APFE031109130.1, forward strand.
CTGGGAAAACCCTCTTCTTGCTGTAGAATTCTATTGATAATTTGAACAAATAGATCTCTTTACAAGGCAATCTGTTTCAATAGAAAACAAAACTGTTCTCACTGCTGATACTTAGGAACAATGCTCAATTCAAGTCAAATCCATACAAAGTACTCATCCATGTAATCATCAAACCGGAGGCAGGTACACAACTCCAATGCAACATAAAAGAGTGAGTCGTGTCAAATGTGAGTGCCATTAGACAGATCACATTAGGTATCAAAATAACTTTTAGAATTCATACAATTTGTCAAGTATAGTGGAGGCATCATTAAAGGTTATCTGGTAACTTAGTAGAAATGTTTAAGTTTATACATAGAGGGGCAAATATCTAAGGAAAAATTGGAAGCCTTACAACTGTCCCTAATTTGTCAAGCCCTGATGATAGGCAAATTTCAATATTTGCACTAGTGTTTCCAGATTCTAATCTCACTAGCAGGTTTGTATTTTTGGAAGTAAGAAAACAAAATATTCATCTCCCTGATTGGATAATTCTGTAAAAATTTACATTGAATACAGATGATACCAAAATTTTAGACAAACGAGGATGATCAGAAAAAAATAGAATAAAAATCAGATCTGACTCAGAGTCCTCTGTTGTGATAAATTTTGGAAAATGGGCAGTCAATACCAGAACTGAGGTCACACCCAATTCAGAGACTTCCAGGTAATTTCTAGCATATGATTGTGTCACTTGTGAAGTATATAAGCATTTGTACACAGGATATTTACAAGCAAAGATCCCTACCTTTAGAGATCCAACTTTCATACAAAAAATATTTAAACCAGGCCTCATTTTAGGTTACTGAAAATAACCTACAGAGAATTTTCCCAATGCCCCTGCATCTTTCAAATGACATAAAATTATCCCACAAGTTTTTTAATGCCCCTGCATCTTTCAACCTGGTTTCACTAACAAATTCATTTTGAGGTGGGACCAAAAGCTGACAGAACCTCAACAAGCTCTATGTCAATCTGGAAACCAGGAATTCTATTTGTTTCTATGTCATAGATATGCATCAATGGAACACAAGTTTGAAATATTTGAACTACATGTTCTGTCAAGGGTGGTGATTATGGGTTAGCTGCAAAGCTTTCTGCTCTATTTTCAGTGATTAGTTGGTACATAGGTACAAAGTTTCCTCGGGTGTTTGGGGGTGCAGACATTATCATGTTTGGCTGCAACCAGCAGGTTCAAGTTTGGGTTCACCTTTTTGGAGATATAGCAAAATCTACATGCAAAAGTTTATATATGTGAGACGAGAGAAAGAAACACAAGTTGAACTACAATATCATTAATGACAACAAATAGAAAATCCAAATTGCATGTACTACAGAATAAGTACAAGATTTCTATTGATTCATCCAGATTCAATGTCGAGATGGACTCTAACCTTAATTGAAAAATATGGCATATATATGTTGAAATATCAAAATCTATGCCTAGTACCTACCCTCTCCTTTCCTTTTTCATAGTCTTACTTTATGCTTTTATGTTTAGTGCTGGAAGTACTTAGCTTGTTATCTTATACTTTCTGTTTTACCTCTATTTTAAACAAATGCTAAGTCACATGGCACAAGGACATGGGAGACAGAGGAAACAGAAATACGAGTGTCCAACAAAGGACACATCAACCCCGAAAACTGGACAAAGAGGAACCTTTTTATAAATATATTAAAAATATAACATACTCAAAAAAAACATTTTATTAAAAAATTACAAATTATAAATATAAAAAATGAAATATAGGCAAAGATCCAATATTTTTAGAAAATAGAACATTTACAAAACACTTGGAATCCCTTCAAATCTCAATTTCACCCTTCACTGGCACAATGAGAGACCATAACAGCTCTTTGCATATGGCTGAAAGTGAGAACATAGCAACAAAAAATGTATTTTAGAGTCAAACAGGTAGCACATGTCTAGGGCATGTGCCCGACACGTGTTTGGTACGTGTCCTTGGACCTGTTTTAAGATACATGCCAAAAAACGAGCTGGACACATGTCCAACATGCAGGATATGGGCATGGCACCCCTGGGAGCCATGTCCTGTTACTTAGATCAAATGGTTTTAACTTTTTTGGTATCTCAAAACCGAGGATGTCTTTTTCACCCACAGATTCATCTCAAGTTAGACTTCCTCAATGAGAGAATCTGTTTCAGATCAAAAAGTCAAATTGAGTTCAAGAACCATGTTGTCCAGGTATGGTAATGTGGCTACATTTATGCAAGACAAACAAATCTGCAGTTTAGCTAATTCAGCAGACGGACCTTATGTAAGCATCTAATGTCTGCTTCTAATCAAGCATCTTAGAGACCATTTTTCTTCAGACGAAAATATGGCATAGTATACAATCTAGTCTTGCTAGTATCCAAACTTTGTCAATGGGTCCAGTCAGATCAAAAGTAACAAAAATGAGCATTGTGGTTTGCATGGTCTAAGCTTTTTAACAGATTACTTCAAAAAAATTTCACAGACAAGTACAAATTTCTCTTTCTTCAACATTTGTTAATCGTCAGGCATTTGAATACATATAAAGCTACTTGCAACAGTAATGAACATTGAAGACAATGCGTGCACTGGACTAACTCATTCATTCAGTTAAACAAATGCTGTAAGATGCCTCTCTAAAGGGTAGATGAATCTCTTATGTCATGCACCAACCTTTCCCTTGACAACAACATCCTCAGTCTGCAGCTGCCTGCATCGTTCCCATGCAAGGTCACACTGAATTTGTTGTAGGCTTAAAATCATCCTGCTATTCATATCATCCTCTCTAAGGATCATGAAATTCTCTTCTATGCCTGGGTAAAGGCCTGCTTCTTCTGGAGTCTTAATGTCATACATGCATGCTTCTTCTAGAGGTAAAAATGCAGGAACTTTATCACGAATGTCAACCATCACCCCATTTGCATCAGTCTTGAATACCAAGCCTTTAACCTGTCAATGGCAAAACGAGAATTTGATTATTCAACCTGTCTGCCTGCTTTCATTCAGGAACCAAGATAGAACTGAAGGACCAAAAAGAAAGAAAGCAAATAATCTTGAAAGAATCACGAAAAGGAACACAAAAGAGACTAAGAACTCCAAATGGAAACGGTAATGTTATTCAATGATGTGATCACAATGAAATAATAATCTAAAAAGCATCGCATACAAACTCAAGATGTTTCAGAAATAACAGCAAAAACATAAAATTTCCTGAGAGATTTTTAAATAACAGACTCAAAAATAATAACTAAATAAATTTAAATAGAAATTTGTCCTGCACAAATAAATATGACTTTTAGGTTCTTCTCTAGATAAAAGGATCCATGGGAACTTCCAAAGAGAAGCAATAGTGTCATTTCAAGATCAAAAGAAAGACCAGCAAAAGTCTAGATGATGTCTAGTCTTCATTGCACATTCTGATTCACGAATTCATATTGCAACAGATAATTCAAAGAACTTTGAACCAAAGCATTTCACTTCGAATGAGGGTTGAATAATAACCATTTTTGAAGTTTATAATTCGTCTTTATGAAATTTATGTGTCTATTAGATTCTGTGTGTTCTATGTAAAAGGCGTCTGAATGAAAAAATTTTAAAGCAGCACATAAGAGAAGATAATATTTGAATCCCTCATTTCCAATTTCTGGATTGTATAATATATATATATATATAACAAATAAGTCCCAATCTCAAAAGATGACATAAAATTATAAATACAACTATATAAAATAGATAGAAACTTGAAAGTTATTTCCAGTAACAATTCTTGATACACATACATCACTCTGATTTTACTAGATAGATGCCACAATAAGCCACTTCATTCTTATTAGAGAAGACCTAATTGTTAAATTTTAGGTATGTTCTATGCTTAGAGCAATTTATTTCAATTTTAACAGTTAGCTCAATATCTTTTCCAGATTGGCAATCACATCAGCATTAAAGTAAACTGCAGATAGAACATAAACATAAATCGCAGAAGACAGGCCAAGACAAGAGGACACAAGATGTGGCGCTAGCCAGGGACAAACCCCAATGTGGGGAAACCCTTGATCAATTCTTCTTATATGTTCTTCAATAGTTCAGCAGAGAGAGAGAAAGAGATAGTATGTTTACAATAGAAGTCAACACTTTGACTTATCTAGATAAGAGCATAGATCATCTCTAAGAAAGATGATAAATGAGATCAATTGAAGACCTGCTGCTTCAACTGATTCTCCAAGGTGATTCCTTCACCTATCGTTGTGCTGCATTTCGTCATCATGCTGCACCCATCATCACTATGCTGCATTTCATCATGCTTCATTAATCATGACTGTACCCATCATTGTACTACATTATGTGCCATTGCTGCACCATGTTGCCATACTGACCTATGCGCTGGCTGCATCTTGCTTGCTTGTTGTCCCTAGCTTGCTTGTTGTCCTTTGCATGCTAGTTGTCCCTTTGCATGCTAGCTATAACATTGCATGCTTGGTGTATTTGCTGCTACGTACCATACAACTATCCCAATGTTAGTTAGGTGTCCCTTGCATGTTGCTCTCCTTCAGAGACAGATGCTTTGGCTATTCCGGAAATTTCAGCTATTCCCGGCAGTTTCGGCAGTTCCGGCAATTCTGGCTATTCCCTGCAATTCCGGCAGTTCCAGCAATTTTGGCTATTCCCGGCAGTTCCAGCAACTCCGACTTTTCCCGACAGTTCCAACAGTTCCGGCTTCTGCCCTCTGCGTCAGCTTTCCCCGTTGTTCCAGTAGTTTCGGCAATTCCGGCTATTCCCGGCAGTTCCAGCAATTCCAACAATTCCGACTATTACTGGCATTTCTGGCAATTCCGACAGTTCTGGCTTTTCTCGGTAGTTCCGACAGTTCCAGCGATTCCCAGCAATTCCGACTTTTCCCGGCAATTCCAGCTATTCCCAATAGTTCCGACAATTACCGATGGTTCCCGGCAGTTCTGGAAATTCCAGTAGTTCCGGCTTTTCCTGGTAGTTCCGGCAGTTCCGGCTTTTGCCCTCTGGATTAGGGCAGCGTTATCCCTTAGGATCTCTCCTCCTACTAAACCCAAAGACAAGTAAAGAGGAAGAGATCCCAAGTGTGTTGAAATGACTTGAAGGCCACCTCTATTTATACTAAAAAATTGAGCACAAGTGGGGTTTATGGTTGTTGGCCGACCTGACAATTGTCCCAAAACCAAATAAATTATATTCCATGAATACTTATCGGAATCGGATGATCTTTAGATCAATCCTACACCTCTCGATGAGAGGGATCCAAGAAAAATATCAACTTCCATTAATAAGATGACCCACATGGAGTTTGGCCTAGTTGTCAATTTTAACACTCCCTCTCAACTAGGGAGAACTCCATCCATTTATCCATATGTCTGAATGTACTATCTCTGCCATCAATGCCCTGCACTACTCTGCTCTGTTGAACCATGAAGAAGAAGAATTGATCGAGAATGTCTCATACCATTCTCTACTGACCCAAAGTCAGTTTCATTTGAAGAGAGTGTGTCACATCACTCTTACTGGCCCAAAGTCAGTTTTATTGATCCCAGATCAATATCACAAGAGAGTGTCTCAAACCACTCATACTGATCCCAGATCAATGGAGGTCATCCTAGCATAGGGAGTACGGTAGATACATCAATGCATCCATCGATAGTACTACTATGGTCCCTAATCCCATTTCCCTGCTCATTGATCAGATGAGAGGTACTTCCCATGAGTCCCAGACTGCATGAGTAGGATGCTTTGACAGGAGAACTAATCATCTTATTTCACAGTTCACGGAAGAAATAATCATCCCTGCCCACAGGAGAACTAATCATCCTATTTCACAGTTGCCACGGGATAACTAATCATCCCGACCCACAAGAGAACTAATCATCCTGTTTCATAGTTGCCACGGGAGAACTAATCATCCCGGCCCACAGGAGAACTAATCATCATGTTCCACAGTTGCCGTAGGACAACTAATCATCTCGACCCACAAGAGAACTAATCATCCCGACCCACAGGAGAACTAATCATCTTGTTCCACAGTTGCCACGGGAGAACTAATCATCCCGGCCCATAGGAGAACTAATCACCCTGTTCCACAGTTGCCACAGGAGAACTAATCATCTCAGCCCACAGGAGAACTAATCATCCTATTTCACAGTTGCCACGGGGTATCACAGGGGAAGGTTGAACCTGTCATCTTGTACATAGCGCACCACCAGGGGAGGGTGAGTGGCCCTGTGGTCGTATGTTGCTCCAATAAGTACCCCAAGCCCCCAGAGCTCTCAGAGCTCAATGCATGCAACATGCAGGACCCTTATAAGAAGGTCTCTCAACGACTCCAAGTCGTTCGGGAAAGTCATAGATTTGACCTTTCCCCGGGGCTTTGACAAAATGTCTGTGACCTGTACATCAGTCTCAATGCGATGGAGCCTCCTCGCTCATCGACTTACCATATCCCAGATAAGCCAGTATCTGATGTTTATCTGTTGGAGCAATGATCGAATACGAGATTCCTCAATAATTGAATCCCCCCTCTGGTTGTCACAGAGAATCACAGTGGTATTCATCATGTGTACAAACAGCTCACTTAAGAGCTTCTGCAACCATGCAGCTTCACACGAGATCATACTCGTAGCTATGTATTCAATCTCGGTGGTGATTATAGCAACCGACTTCTGCTTCCTACTCATCCATGATATCGAAGCAGAATCCAAAGAGAACCAGCACTAAGAAGTGCTCTAGTGATCTTCCACACTGCCTACACAGTCAGCATTCAAATAATCATGCAGTTTCATATTTCCGACAGTGTATCTCAATCCATGAGAGATTGTGCCCCGAAGATATCTCAGAAGATTCTTGGCACCAACCCAGTGAAGCTCAACCAAATATGAGCTCACCATGCTAACTGCAAAACATATGTCTAGACAAAAGTTCACCAAGAACATCAATGCGAATGAGTTTATGAAACTCAGAGGCATTTCCCAAATCTGGTCCGACATCACTACATGAGGGGAATGGTCCCCTTGTAAGATTTTCCTTCGGTACATCTCAGACATGTACTTTCATTCTCTTTTTGAATTCAGGCATCCCTGTCACCATCTGACTCACAGACCTCTAGTGCTATGTGTCAATGAACATGGTCCCCAGTGGAATTCCTGCAACTTGATACAACCCTGAACTCAAAAACATCTTTGAAAATTCTATTTTCAAACACGTACCTTTCCATCGATGAATGCCACCTCGTAACCTTTGACTTCCATTGTTGAAATGGACACCAGGTTCTTCTTGCGATTAGGTACATAAAAGAGATTCTGTAAATGAATCGAGTTTCCCTCACTCAATTGAGAGGTAACATTCCCTACACCCTTTCTGAGATAGGTGGCATCGGCTCCAAGTATAATCCCACGATTGTTTCCATCTCTACCAAATTAGAGAGTGCACCCTTCTATACGATGAAGTGCCTTGAAGCACTACCATCAACAAGCCATATTCCCAAAGAATCTGAAGGAGAGGGCCAATACAAGATAACGCTTCTTTATCTAACCAAAAACACCATTTGATTCTTCATACCTGGGGTTCCTTGCTTTCTTTGAAGAGTCGGCCATTTCCTTGATGACCTGCATTACCTGTCATTCCTTTGATCATTAAAGATGTCCCTGGAATGATTATTATATTCATCAAGAGATATGTCTCTGCCATTCAGACGCTCCTTCGCATAATGGCCGAACTTATTACAACCAAGGCATCTGTCTTTCCTTCCACCCTTAGATCCAAACTTCCCATTGAAGTGATCTTTAGGTAGGCCATCAGAAACTTCTGTTGCGCCATTCTGATAATATTCTCTGCTTCGACTTCACCCTTGGTGAATTTGAAGAGGGATGAGGAATCCACTGATCCTTTTGTCCTTTACCAACTGTCTTCGGTGATTGCTCTTTGACTCTTGCTTGGGCATTGTCTTCACCTCAGCTCTGATACCATGTTAAATTTTAGGTATGTTCTATGCTTAAAGCAATTTATTTCAATTTTCACAGTTAGCTTAATATATTTTCCAAATTGGCAATCACATCAGCATTAAAGTAAATTGCAAATAGAACATAAACGTAAATCGCAGAAGACAAGCCAAGACAAGAGGACACAAGATGTGGCGCTAGCCAAGGACAAACCCCAATGTGGGGAAACCCTTGATCAATTCTTCTTATATGTTCTTCAATAGTTCAGTAGAGAGAGAGAGATAGTATGTTTACAACAGAAGTCAACACTTTGACTTATCTAAATAAGAGCATAGATCATCCTAAGAAGATGTACATGAGATAATTGAAGACCTGCTGCTTCACTGATTCTCCAAGTGCTCCTCAAACTATCATTGTGCTGCACTTCGTCATCATGCTGCACCTCACCGTTGCTGCACAAGGTTGCACCCATCATCACTATGCTACACTTCATCATGCCGTCATTAATCATGATTGTACCATCACTGTACTGCATTATGTGCCATTGCTACACCATGTTGCCATAACTGACCTATGTGTTGGTTCATCTTGCTGCCTTATTGTCCCAAGCTTGCTTGTTGTCCCTAGCATGCTTGTTGTCCTTTGCATGCTTGTTGTTGCATGCTAGTTGTCCCTTGCATGCTAGCTGTAACATTGCATGCTTGGTGTATTTGCTACTAAGTACCATACAACTATCCCAATGTTAGTTAGTTGTCCCTTGCATGTTGCTCTCCTTCAGAGACAGATTCTCTGGCTATTCCGGAAATTTTGGCTATTCCCGGCAATTTCAGCAATTCTGGCAGTTCCGACAGCTCCGACTTTTCTCAGCAGTTTCGGCTTCTGCCTTCTGCGTCAGCTTTCCCGGCTGTTCCGGCAATTCCGGCTATTCCCAGCAATTCTGGCAGTTCTGGCTTTTCCTAGCAGTTTTGGCAGTTCCGACGATTCCAGCAATTCCGGCTATTCCTAGCAGTTCTGGCAATTCCAGCTATTCCTAGCAGTTCTAGCAATTCCGGCAGTTCCGGCTTTTCCCGATAGTTCTGACAGTTCCCGGCAGTTCCAACAGTTCCGGCTTTTCCCGACAATTCCGGCTATTTCCGGTTGTTCCGACAATTCTGGCTATTCCTGGCAGTTCTGGAAATTCCGACAGTTCCGGCTTTTCCCGGTAGTTCCGGCAGTTCTGGAAATTCCGACAGTTACGGCTTTTCCTGGTAGTTCCAGCAGTTCTGGCAGTTCCGGTTTTTCCCGACAGTTCCGGCTTTTCCCGGCAGTTCCGGCTTTTCTCGGCAGTTCCGACTTTTACCCTCTGGATTAGGGCAGCGTTATCCCTTACGATCTCTCCTCCTACTAAAACCCAAAGACAAGTAGAGAGGAAGAGATCCCAAGTGTGTTGAAATGACTTGAAGGCCACCTCTATTTATACTAAAACATTGAGCACAAGTGGGGTTGATTTGGTTGTTGGCCGACCTTGACGAATTGTCCCATAACACAAATAAATTCATATCTCCATGAATACTTATCGGAATCGGATGATCTTTAGATCAATCCTACATCTCTCAATGAGAGGGATCCAAGAAAAATATCAGCTTCCATTAATAAGATGACCCGCATGGAGTTTGGCCCTAGTTGCCAATTTTAACACTACCAGAGCGAAACTCTCACTATCGATTCCCAAAAAGAAATGTAAACCTGCTATAAGTAACATAGGTTTCAAAAAGAGAGTAAGCTACAAAATGTCAAAACCACTAAAATGGGAGCATTACTATTTAACATAAAATATTGCTAGCCCCACATTGGTCATTTTTATTGTCTTTAATGACAAGCCATCAATGGAAATATTATTTAATATTGATAGTTAAATGTCTTATTATTATAATATGATCATCTACTTCATTAAAAAGGTTGTGAGTTAAATTATAGGAAGATTATGGAGATGTAATTAGGAATCCTTATTTAGAAAATCCTAATTAGTTGAGTGAACAGTCTATCACCAATTGTTGTATACATGATCCTTTATGGCTTTGTAGAGTGTTAGCTTTCAGGGTTACTCCTAAAATGTTTTACACCATGCTTCGGTGTACTTCATGTGATGTGGGGTGCATGATGTATGGATGAGCTTTGGTTGTTCTATGATGGACATGCAAATATGGAGGTGGCTTGGTCCTAGATTGCTAAACCTTATGTGGATGCTTATGTGGCTTTCTCCCTTAGAGCATTGGAGACCTTTAGATAGCTTGGTGACATTCTTCACACTAGCCACAAGGCAGTTGTTTGCTTACTTCTGACGACGGCTTGTTTTGGAGGAGGAGTGCTTGGCATTCCAATGGAAGGGCATTGTACCCTAGATGCATGGGCACACTTGGATCACATGCATGGAGACTTGTTTTGGACTTACATTAACATGGTTGAAGAAGTGATCATGTAGGTGAGGTGGACCTAGAGGAGCACATGGATTAGGAGTAGCGTTGGAGCCTTGGAGGCTTGTGGAGGAGGAGAGTTGGACACATCTCATGGAGCATTCATGCATTAGAGCCTTGCTTGTTAGCCAACATCACCTTGGAGCTTGACATGTGTCTTCTAGAGTGGAGCACTTCACATGTGTGGACCTACTTGTTAGAGATAGGTTGCTTGTAAGTGTTTAGGCCCATTTTATATTGTTGGCCTCCCTGACCTCTTATATAATAGAGGAAGGAAAGAGTTCTTCCATTCATTATCCAGTCATAATCCTGAGTTAGAGACATAAGAAGAGTAGCAAACTTGCCCATCTCACTCTCTCCCTTTGTACTCTTCATCATATTATCCCATTTTGTCTTGGATTCATAGAGTTCTTGGAGAAGTTCAATGCTTTTTTCAAGATAGGGCTTCATCCTAAGGAGGCAAACAAGCCAGGGTTTGTGATAAACCGTACAAGAGCTTGATTGAGGAGAAGAGGAGACATCGAAGACAAGGGAGATAGGATCAGCAACTGGTGTTGCTATCACCCAAGACCAAAGAGGGAGATTGAGAGCTATGTCCCTCCTCCAACTCAACAATCTCAATAAGTGCATCTCCCTTCACATCTAAGGCCATATAGAAAAGGCATTTTCACATAAGAAGAAAGTACTAAATTGAAATTGTTGGAGGAAGTAAAAAGGAAGTTGTTGGATAAGAAGTAGAGTGGAAATTGAAAAGCAGGGCTATTTGGTTGGTAGGAAGGGATGACAACACAAAAT